>JACMZG010001893.1:33365537-33406247 GCA_018340805.1 Microvelia longipes | reverse complement strand
GCCTGTATATCAGGTATGTATATGATGTAACAACACTCTAGTTCCCCGTAAGCCACTAATCGAAAAAAAATTATAGACCATTTCACAAATTGGACAGTATAATTCTTTTGGCTCGCTTTTCTTTATTTCGGCTCGCCTGTAATATATTGTTAGTAAAACCCTACATATATTTACCCTTATGAAGAACCTTTATTATTTGAGAACTATATTATTGTTAAAATGTCTCTTATTTCTACTTGCTTGTATCGCTAAACTGAAAGAAAATTTTATTATCCAATACNTCAAGGTCTATAAACGGCATTTTATTATTTCTCAAGTTGTTTTGAAGTTTTTAAAATAGAGATAGACCTCAACCACTCCTAACGCCTAGTAAATATTAATTTTTTCCAACCCTCCTTCATTTTCAAAATCACTTTTTATTTCCCGAGCACCAAATTTGAGTTTTTTTTGCCAATTTTTGAGGCTTAATATTTCGGCTTGGCTAAACTCAGTTTAAGGAAACCACGCTCTCATTTGAAAGTCTCTTTGGCTTTACACAAGAACCAATTTTTTGTTCTACTGCTGCTAATCTACCGTGAGTTGCATAATAAATTTGACACAAAGACTTGGAAAATACCAATTTCATAATTTTTTAACAGGAAGATAATATGGAAATTATTTAAAATTGTTTTGGTAGGCCTGCGAGTTGAAAGAGAGTGTGGGTTCCGGAGTCGACGACCAATCAAGCCAAAGACCTGTGTTCAATAAAGGGCATTTTCACGTGGTGCATACAAAATTTATCTCCAGAGGGGAAAAACAAGATATATGAAAACAAAAAAATCAGTGAACATAATTATACTATTTTTATGCAAAATTAACAAAATGCATTGGTATAATATATTATTTGTTATTTATTTAGTTATTTATTTATTTCTAAGAGCAATAACAAATACATAAAAATTACAAAAGTAAAATTTACAATGTGTGCTCTGAGTCAAATCTTAACTTAATTCAAGAACAATAATATAAAATCGTTATAGAATAAAAAGTTCCGTAATCAAATATGTTTTTATTGCTTAGCGAATGCTGTAACCTAAGTTTTGGTGTTAGGCTTCAAGCAATTATAACCTTGTAATGGCAACTATTTTTAGGCGAATTAAAAGTTTTATGAAGTCTCATGAGGTACTATTAGCATATGGTTTATATCTAGTATATAGTTATTGATTTATCATTTTCTATGGTGGTTACTTTCCGAGTGAATAAATAAAGCAAGTTATTAAATAACAAAAAGATGGTAGAGTCAAAGAGAGAATTTCTTAAAATAGGGCTTACACGATTCAGAATATTGTAAGTTTAAAAATATACGCAGGGCCTTTTTTTGGAGTAGAAAATATTTGAGCACTAGTCTGGTCCACAAGGCAGCACAATAAGACTTCTTGAAAAGAAGTAGGCATAGTACACTGATATCATGGTTATTTACATCCAATACTTCTATAATTCCTGAGTAGAGAGAACTGATGATGCGTTCTTTGCAGTTGAAAGATGTTTCTCCCAGGGGAGTTAGAGGGAATCCAGAGTAACTCCAGGAGCTTCAGCGATGCTCTCATCTGGCGGATTTCAGCGAAAATCATCAACACTTGACTCTTCTCATCATTAAGTTGTCAGTGAATTGGTTGAAAACCAGTCTTTAGTTCTACTTATAAAACTACATCTTTCTGATTCAATAGTAGTCTGTCTATTGGTTGCGTTCTTGATTAAATCGTTGTATCATCTGCAAATCTAATGCAACCTATGGCTGAAGTCAGGAAGATCATTACAGGTAGATAAGAAAAAAATGGGGCCTAGAAACAGATCCTTGAGGAACTCCATACTGAATTCTCTCGCGTCAGATAGTTTTCCGTATAACGTGTACCTGTTGAATCCTTTTAGTGAGATATGACATAATGAGCTCCAGAGGGAGACCCCTTATCCCCACAACTCAGCAGCTTAAGTTTCAACGTCTGAAATGAATGCAGTCAAAGGCTTTGAAATGTCACACGATAGAGCAAGCAATTCTTCTTTGTTTTCGAAAGCGTCATAAAAATGTCTTCTGCTATGTTTGAAGTGCCTTATAAGTAGAGCGATTCCTTCATGAATCAACTGTTGGTCATTGAAAAAAAGTTATTTTTGTTTAAAAAATTTTAAAAGTCTATTTTTTATGATTTCTTTCGAATATTTTTGAAAAGATTGGAACGATAGATATGGCCGAAAATGTTAAGATCACTCACAGACCTTTTTTATATTGGATACTCTACTGACTTTAAGCCAAAGGAAAAATAACTAGGAAGATACAGTTATTAATTAGATGACTTAAATATGGACTTTTATAAGAGATAATTTTTTAATAAAATTATACTAAAGTAATAAATGTCAAAACTATTTGAATTCTTTTAACAAGGATGTAATCTTTTTAACTTCCTCACTGTCTGTGTAATTAAGATAGAAGATTTGGTTTGACAAGAGGTGGTTGTAGGAGCTGTCTAGGAGTAGAGTTGATGGCTTGGCCAGGTTAGCATGAAGCTTATCTGCAATAGTAGCAAATGTTTGTTAATCTCATCTGGTTTAAATCTTATTCTACTTGTTTTGCCTCAACCACTCTTTTAACCATTTTCCAAAATTGTGAGGATTATTTACATTATTATTTACATTTCTATATATTTTTTCTTTTACATGTTTTTAGAGCCTTTCTATAAGCGTTTAAGTTGTGTTCTTTTATTTCCAGCCAACCAGATTGAAAATCTTTACTGAATGAGTTATATGTATTGAGTTTTTCTCTCATGCTTTAATTCCTCATTAAAAAAGTAAAGTTTTTCTTCTGGGTTGGCAGTTGTTTCCACTATAGGAAAACTAATTCTATATATAATGAACTCAGACAACTTTTCTCACATTCTACGAAAGATGATGTTGCAGATTTAGTGATTTCAATTTGTCTTCAAACAACTTTAATTTCGTCCCGTCAATGGTCTAGTGCGAATAAGCTTTTTTGTCTTTTCTCTTGTTTTATTTTGAGTTGCTGATCCATAAACTTTGATGATCGAGAAGCTGTAAGGATGAATTTCACAGTTTCCTTCCCAAGAAGAAAAGATGTTATCGAGACATTGTTACTCCTAGGCCTTGTGACGTTCTTTAAAGTTTGTTTGGAGACCAATGATTTCATTAAATCGAGCAAAGCTAGTGTATCTTTATTCGTTGGTTTAAAAGTCATATTGAATCTCCAGCGACTATATGTTATTTCTTTCTTATATGCTATGTTTACTGCTTCGTAGAGAATTCGAGAAAGGTTGGAGTCTCGTTCAGCGCGTTCGATAGACAGTGATATAAACGCAGTCACCGACCTTCACAGCTTCTAATTCACATACGAAAGGAATAGAAAGTGGTTTATTTGGCTAAATGGACAGTTGGCTGACCAAGTCCTTGTATATATATTAAATCCTTTCTCCTCTGGTTTATCCTCTCTACAAAAATTTGAGGAAATATTAAAATCAGCTAGCTTGATACATCTCTACTTGATTGGACTGAGCCAGGTTTCTGCTAAACCAATTACTTTTATTTCTTTATTATTATGTACTAGAGATTCTAGTTCAACAAATTTTTCTCTCACCGATTAAATATTGGCAAAAAAAGAATTTGCTCTCGTTAGCCTTATTTCTTCTATTAGAATGTCAAGAACATTATTAATATTACCTATTGTTGTCTGTTATATAGTGTTGATTGTTTTTCTTGAGTATTTATTTTGTTTTTGAAGTCCACAAGCGTCTCTTGAATTAAAAGTCTTACCCTGATGTTTTCGCAGAAAGAAGGTTCTAGAGAGAGAGGCCTTTAGCTCATACGGAGCTTCATTTAAAAACTTCGTAAAACACTCTTACTTTTCAAGTTTTTCACAGTCAAACTTGTGTGAAGGATTTTGCTTTTCTAGGTAACTCAATACCCATCTCCTTTGTAGTCTTTGTTGGTTCGGCCCAAATACAGCCAACACGTCCTCGAGCACCCGACAGCGAATCATTTTTGATTCTCCAGTTCCATAGATCGTGGGTCCTCTTGAGTCTTTTAGTCGGTTGTGGGGTACTTTTCGTCCGTTTTTAGAGGTCTTTTCTCAGCCTTATTATCTTTTTGGGATTTCCTTTACCCTTGTACTCTTTACAGCACTAGAGTAGCTCAAGTTAGAATCTTTTTCGTCATTTTCGTCGTCTGGCACTGGCCAGGTTGTCAACTTCAACAGAGTGTTGGTGCTTCTGTCCCTCATCAAATTTTTTGTATCATCTACTACATGTTTTTCACCTAAGCTTCGTCAGAAGCGGGATGGGATTCAACTGGCTTCACTAATTACTGTTGATAGCCTTTTTTAGCATCTAACCTCGCCTTCCAGGGCGAGATCCTCGTTACGACACGAGATCAGCATCTCGTAATTGTCATGACAGAAAGGTCTAACCCCCCTAGGCACTTGGTGCAAGACAGAAAGCCCCGGGCGTCTTACCTTCAATCAGAGCGCTGGCTACGGCTCTGCTTAGTCCTGTGCAAGTAGGTGACCCCAAGCCACACTTTTTACAGATAATGTCTTTATTTTGGCCAGAGAGGGCCTTTCTCACAAGCTACACAATTAAGTAGGTCAATACCGCTCGGTGTCGTATTTTTATAAAAATAAATTAAATTATGTCTTTTAAATATGCAATTAAACCTTTAAATGCAAAGTCAGCAAATTGAGTCAATATTTAATACTACACTACACTATTAACTACTCTACACTATACTACATCTACTCTACGATCGTACCCTACGACAGCTGGATCACTAGTGAATTATGTTTATACATACAACATAACCACATACATACATAACAAACAAATATCATATAAACAATAAATATAAATACCTAAATGCCTATTAATCAAATAAACCGTATTTGCTTCGTCATCTATACAAGACGGTTGAGGATTATGGGGATATCGGGAAACAAGTCGTCTATGTCGTTTACCATAATTTCATTATCACTTCCATCGAAACACGCACTAAATCCTTTTATGATAAATATAACTGGAATTATTACTTGAAAGATAAGAAAAACTTAGTAAAAAAGTAGGTATTATCGTCAAACAGATTTGAAAAAGAAACTATTTGTTTACAGACAGCTGGGATCTAATGAATCAGTGCTGCCAACATAACTTTGTTTAATCAAAATTTTTTACTTAGATTTTTGAATCAGTAATTTTAACTACTCAATAATTAAGTTGGCTAAGCTGGATTGTAAGCTTTGCCACATTAAAGCTCTGACAAAAGGAGACATAGGGGGTAAGATGGGAGGGAGCGGAAGGTCAAGATAAGACCTAGCTGAAGAATGTGAAATAACGGTTCCAGGCTAGGTTTAAGGGGTTCGCGGAGTGAGTTTTAGTTGGTATGAGGCAGACCCTGATCAACACTGTTGACAGACCGCTGTCTTCGTGCGTAAATGCATTTCTCTCTCTTTTTTGGTAACATTTTTCCGCAAAGAAATTTGCCAAAAAAAAAAAAAGCTGGATGTAAGCTGCGGGAAATAAAAATTTTATTTCCGCCGGTTATAATGACGATCATTATTACATAAAAACAAGCCCCGAAATGTTTTGATATACCCTTCTGGAGATAAATAAATATATATCTTTAACTATGTCTTATTAGCAAAGAAACTCTAGGGTAAAGCCTATTTTCAATAGAAATCAGTATATTTTTGTGAAATCGTTAAACTGAACAACTGCTGATTTTAAAAATTCCAATTAAAAGTAAAGTCCTTGAAGACATTATAGCTTTCATTCTAGAGTATTCTCGCAAAGATGGGGATTTGATTCATGGTAGGAGGTTGAGCGTAGTAAAAAAAGCTATATTAAACCATCAATACAAAAATGCAAAGCGGGTCTAAACCTAACTAAACAATTTTAGGCGCAATTAATATAAAACCTAAACAACCGAACAAGGGTACATTATTTTAATTAAGGTGGGGCATTACTGAAACATAACATTAAGCATGTGCAGGCCGGCCACATTAAGGTCGGAATAGTTGAATATCTTTATTTTTTATGCACTCTGCTGACACGCGGCCCTTTCAAATAGATTCTACATACTTTTTGGATAATTAGTTACAAGTTTTTATTATAAGCAAATATAAAATAAAAATAATAATATATCAAAAAGCCATTTAAAAAAAAACCTAAAAAGAGCTTAAACTGTTAGTAAAATGTCCACAAGTTTCATTTTAGGACCGCTAAGGGATTGGACACAGTAACGCATAACGTGTATCAAGGTATGTAAAAAAGTTAAGATTCATCACATAATCATTTACTCAATTTAATTTGACATTTACTCAATTATAAAGCACTACTCGTAACTCATTTTTCTCTGTATTCTTCGAAGGAAAAGCGCATATAATTATCCTGTTGTTTTTACAAAACATTGCCTCTAAAATTGGAAGCGCAAACAGTTATTTGCACTAGTATAAGCTAAGTTAGTGGTTTTTTAAAGTTTTGGGGCATTTCCTTCAGAAAATGCATAATAACCTTGACTTTTAGCAGAGTCAGCAAACCAGATTAATTATAACAACCTGGTTTTCAATAAGGTTTGTAACTATCTCAAGATTGATTTAAAAATAATTGACCGTTCGAGTGATAGCGTGTTTACAAGATTTGTCTAGAAATACATATGAAAACAAACAAATATATTATATATATATATATATATATATATATTATATATATATATATATAATATATATAATATATATAAAGTTAACCAAAACGTATTTGTTTGTGATCAGAGTCCTATGAAATGGATTTTGGTCATGGTTGCTCCCACCATGACACTTATCCCATTAGCCATTTTTTTCAAAGGCAATTCGCTAAAATGATAAAATAAAGTTTTGATTGGGATTGTCCCTCCTAATTCAAATCGTAGTCCAAAAACACATATGTTTCTAAACACGCTATCTCTTTAAAGGATTAGTATTTTTTAATCAAACTTGGTACAAAAATTAACCTTTAAGAGGATATGAACCCTGTTGAAAGCCAGGATTTTATATTTCATTTACCCAGTTTACTGAATCAGCAAAATTAAAAAAAAATCAGTTGAAGTCAAGGTTAATATTTTATTTAATGCAGATGACACTGTCTTGGGTTTTGGCTAGAGAGTCTAGGAAAAATTATGAGAAGCTTGCTACTTAACCTCTGTTCCTAATAAAAAATTGGATTGATTTTAATAAACTTACTGTTTACAAAGCAAAAACTTTTTATGTTGCCTTTGGGTTAAGGAGTGCTTCATTGCCATCACAAGAGAAATTCATATTTGTACCCTGCTTACCTGATTTTAAATCATACATGTAATCATGAATGTCTGGTTAGAAGGGATAAGGCTACTTACCTTGTACTTCAAATGGACAGCTTAGTGAAGTGGTGCAAGCAAATTGATATTACAGTTAAAAGGTGTAAGAAATTAATATATGTTTTTTGGGCCTGTGAGTTGAATGGCAGTGGTCCAGAGTCTTTACGAGCACTCAAACTCAGGGTACATTGGTTCAAATCCAGGTTTCGGACAATATTTTTTTATCGCTTTTTGGATAAAATAAATTTCTAACTACAATATAATTCTTGCACGGTGTTCCGTATGTCGGGTGAATTTTCTTGGTATGCGTGTTTCTGTGCTTAACAACAATCCTGGTAGGGACGATAATTTTTTACATTATATAAGTTAGCAACTACTAAATAATTCTGGTGCGGTGATTCGCTGTTGGGCGAATTTCATTTAGAATACATGTTTTCGTGCTTAACATCCCATTTCTTGCTTAAGGTTCCGGTTCATGCTTTAGAACCTAAGCAGTTACTCAATTGTCAAGCACTGCTCGTAACTTATTTTGTCTGTATTTTTCAAAGGAAATGCGCTAAAACTAAGTTTAACGATAAGTAACTAAGCTTTAAACAAGGGCAAATAATAGAGTGTACTTCTAATTTTAGAGGCATAGTTTTGTACAACTAACTGGATAATTATGTGCATTTCCTTTGAAAAATACAGACAAAATTAGTTACGAGCAGTGCTTGACAATTGAGTAACTGATGAGCGTTAACTTAGAGTGCACCATCAACCGATTTTGATCAATGTAGTCTCATAATTTTGCGATAATTTTGCTGCATTTTGTTACGCAAAAATTAAATTTTGCGACGCAATTTTAATCGCGATTAATCACATCTCAAAGTTGCACTCCAAGTTAACGCTGGAGTGCACCATCAACCGATTTTGCTCAATTTAGTCTCATTATTTTGCGATAATTTTGCTTCATTTTGTTACGCAAAAATTAAATTTTGCGACGCAATTTTAATCGCGATTAATCACATCTCAAAGTTGCACTCCAAGTTAACGCTGGAGTGCACCATCAACCGATTTTGCTCAATTTAGTCTCATAATTTTGCGATAATTTTGCTGCATTTTGTTACGCAAAAATTAAATTTTGCGACGCAATTTTAATCGCGATTATTCACATCTCAAAGTTGCACTCCAAGTTAACCTTGAGTGCACCATCAACCCATTTTGCTCAATTTAGTTTCATAATTTTTGCGATAATTTTGCTGCATTTTGTTACGCAAAAATTAAATTTTGCGACGCAATTTTAATCGCGATTATTCACATCTTAAAGTTGCACAAAATTATTTTGGTGCATTATGTAATGCTAAAATTAAATTTAGCGTGGTAACATTTATCGCGATTTACTAAAACTTAATGTTGTACTCTAAATTAACCAATTTTGATCAAATTAGTCTCAATCTTGTACGATAATTTTAACACTGCAAGTTAACCCTAAAGTAAACTATGAACTGATTTAGCTGAAATAAGGCTCAAAATTTTAAGTTTTTTTTTTTGCTGCATTTTGTGAAGAAAAAAATATAGTTTGTGTTGCAAATATTTAACTCTTATGTACGTTGGAATTCACCATGGTTTTGCTTAACTTTAAAATTGAAATATTTGCTGTATTTTGTTATACATAACATTATTTAACTTTTAATGTCGTTTTAAAACAACTTAACGTAGCACTTTGAGTAAGTAAACTGATAATTAATAAACGAGATGTAAAAAAAAATACTTCCTTTTCCTATGAATTTATTGAATAGGTAAGTCAGTTTATTTTCTTTTTCTACTCTGCAAGAGCTTTAAAACGATATGCAACATGATTTTTTCACTAATTTTTTTAAAATGGTCCGCCATTTTAGTCGTTATTTCGAAAATATCGTCGCCACTATAACCAAGTATATACAGCTCTGAAAACTAATTGTTACTAAATGTGAACCAAGTTTCATTAAAATTGGTTTATTTTTACGGCAGTTATCGTGACACGTACAAACATAGAAACACACAAACAAACAAATATACACGCCGTCCCAAACTTCTGAAATGAAACGAACTCACTTACGTTTGTTCAAAAACAGTAAAGAAGTAACCAAATGTGTCTTGTTCTTAAATGTACGTAATGCACGTAACATTCTTATCTTATTTAGAGGTGACTAATAGTAGTATTCTTTAGACCAGCCCTTCCCAACCCTTGGGTCGTGAACGAAATTTTTTGGGTCTAATTTTTTTATTACTAACAATCCAAAAAATGACAAAGATTTATGTAAAAAGATTATTATAAGGAAATAACAGATTTGCTTAAACAGATATTATTTTCAGAAATTGATAATACTTTAAACATGCTATAACAAAAGAAGCCGCAGCCAAAACATTTCTTAGAAGTCCTTTACCGACAGAGGCACCCACCTTTACCTAATTCTTGCTAACTTTGATGAATTGTTATACCTATGATAATACTGTGTTTAACGGTTTCTTATCACTTCTTTTAAAGGTTCGGGTTATTAAAATTAAAATGTTCAATTATATGTGAATTTGGTTCTAACAAACATCAAAGTATTTTAATATCGCGTACAAGTTTTTTAATTATAACTGCTTCACCAGCTTATTTTTTATAGTTTTGCGTTTAATTAAATTAGTGAAATGAATAAACAAAACACGACTTGACTTATTAGTGGAAAACCAACAGCAACAAATTAGTCATTGATATGATACATATTTATTTTTTTTTTTTTTTGCGAAATTTCTTTGGGAATAAAATTCCCAAAGGCGGAAGTCGAACCTCGGACGAACCTAATGACGAAAACATACGTTCCGCAAGACTTAATATATATATATAATATATATATATATATATATATATATATATATATATATATATATATATATATATATATATTGTGTGTGTGTGTGTGTGTGTATTTTTAGACACATTCTTGTAAACACTCTATCTTTACACGCTAAAACCTTTGATGATAACTGACTAAGCTTAAAGATAAGTTACTAAGCTTTAAACTAGTGCAAATAATAGTGCGTACTTCTAATTTTTGAGGCATAGTTTTGTATAACCAACTGAATAATTATGCGCAATTCCTTTGGAAAATTTAGACAAAATGAGTTACGAGCAGTGCTTAACAATTGAGTAACTGGTTAGGTTTTAAAGCATGAACCGGAACCTTAAGCAAAAAATGGGTTGTTAAGCAGTGAAACACACATTCTAAATGACATTCGGGCGACAGCGGACCACGCGCCGGAATTATTATTTAGTAGTTGTAATCTTATATAATGTAAAAAGCCACGGAAACAAGCATCCAAAGGAAATTCGCCCGACATGCGGACCACGCCCAGAATTATTTTGTTTGTAAACTTACATTAAGTAAAAAAAACGATAAAAATTTGTCGTTCCTACCAGGATTTGAACCCAGGTACCCTGAGTTTGAGTGCTCGTATTGACTCTTGACCACTGCCATTCAACTCAGAGGCCCAAAAAACATAGAAAACGACACCCTACTCGAAATTTCATTTTCAACGACCGTAATTTTAATTTTTGGTCATTTTTGTGGTATTTTCGATTTTTTGATCACTTAGAGTGGTCGTAGCGGCGAAAAATATTAACTCTGAATTTTGCTGACTCAGCGAACCGGGTTAATGACGTCACAAAAACCTGGTTTTCAATAGGGCTTGTGTCCTCACGAAGGTTGATTTTAGTACAAGTTTAATTAAAAAATGTTAATTCGTTTGAAAAATAGAGTGTTTACAAGAATGTGTCTAGAAATACATACACACCACACACACAGATACATATATATATATATATATATATATATATATATATATATATATATATATATATATATATATATATATATATATATATATATATATATATATATATATATAATATATATATATATATACACAAAGTCTCGCAAAACGTAATTACCGAATTTTATTCCCAAAGGAAATTCGCTAAAACAAAATATCGGGTACGAGATACATCGGAAAAGTTCCTTATCACATCTTGGAAGTAGTTGCCAATTCATTATTGCGGGTTAATGACGTCATTAAAAAAATTAGTTTCCGGACAGCACTTCACTTTTAGACTGATTTTTGTACAATGCTTCAACTCCTTAGAATAATACTATATAGACCGCTCCGCTCCGCTCCGCACCGCTCTAGCTAGCTGAATCTCGCTCGGAAATTTTCTTACTTCGAAGTACTCAAAGTATATAAATAATTCTGGAGGTCGAATCTAGCGCAACCCGGGCGGATTTTCTTTGAAATGCGGGCATTCTGCTTCAATCAATCCAATTTTTACTTACTTTTTCGGCATATATATAATATCCTGAGCAGTAGTCTCACATCTTGTTATTTGATATTTTTTAAAAATGCGTTTTTATGATGTACAGTGCAATACTAATGTTTCGCAACAATTTTTTTAAATTCGAATAAATTAAATAACAAGTTGTGACACTACTGCTCAGGTTATTTTAAATAAATATAAGCCAAAAATTGAGCAAAATGGATTAATAAACAAGAAAGCAAGTATTTAAAGAAATTCGCCGGCTTGCGGACCTCCGCTATAGAATTATTTTGTTGTTATAAAATTAAATACTTTAACCTCTTAATTAAAGTATTTAAGTTAATTATGGAAAATAAAAAATTTGCGCCGGTACTGAAAACCCAAGCTTTGAGCTGTTCAACTTATAACCGATTTATTAAAATCAATGCCGTAAACAACAAATTAAAAACAATTAAATTAAAAACAATCGAAAACGACACCCTACTCGACATAGGTAGTTTATTGACCGTATTTTAGGGTACCCCGTAATTTAACACCGGCGAAGTAAACCAACAGGTTAATGAGGTCATAACAACCTGATTTTCAACCAGGTTCGTGTTCTCTCTAAGGCTGATTTTTGTGCCAAGTGTAATTAAAAAATAATCCATTTAATGATAGCGTTTTGCATATCCACAAAATGCAAAATAATGAAATTAAACAAAGATTAATTTAAGCTACACAGTTCATAGTATACTCTAGCTTTAACTTAAACTTGTACTAAATCGGAAATATTTAATTTATATATAATCGGGAATATTGTGACACAAAATTCCCGCAAAACATATTTATTGCGATTTACTGAAACTTTAAGTTGCACTCTAACGCTGGAGTGCACCATTAACCGATTTTGCTTAAATTACTTTCAATTATGTACGATAATTTGCTGATTTTTAAGCTAAATTAAATTTTGCGTTCCAATATTTATCGCGTACTTCTTAAGTTTCCAAACCAACGCTGGAGTGTAGTATCAACTGATATTACTAAAATAGGTCTCAAACTAGGTTTTGCGGGAATTTTGCGTCTCATTTTATATCGCACAATTTTGAGACTAAATGAGCAAAATCGATTGATGGTGCACTCCAGCGTTAACTTGGAGTGCAACTTTAAATTGAAATTATTTAACATTATAATTGCGACGCAAAATTAGTTGCAGCATCACAAAATGCAGCAAAATTATGAGACTAAATTGATCAAAATCGTTGATGGTGCACTCCAGCGTTAACTTGGAGTGCAACTTTGAGCTGTGAGTAATCGCGATTAAAATTGCGTTCGCAAAATTTAATTTTTGCGTAACAAAATGCAGCAAAATTATCGCAAAATTATGAGACTAAATGAGCAAAATCGGTTGATGGTGCACTCCAGCGTAACTTGGAGTGCAACTTTGAGATGTGATTAATCGCGATTAAAATTGCGTTGCAAAATTTAATTTTTGCGTAACAAAAATGCAGCAAAATTATCGCAAAATTATGAGACTAAATTGAGCAAAATCGGTTGATGGTGCACTCCAGCGTTAACTTGGAGTGCAACTTTGAGATGTGATTAATCGCGATTAAAATTGCGTCGCAAATTTAAATTTTGCGTAACAAAATGCAGCAAAATTATCGCAAAATTATGAGACTACATTGATCAAAATCGGTTGATGGTGCACTCTAAGTTAACGCGTATGAGTAACTGCTTAGGTTCTAAAGCATGAACCGGAACCTTAAGCAAGAAATTCATCCGACAGGATAAATTTGAAGTCCCTGTGAAGTCAGCTTGACCCAGCATGTTATCTATCATCAACAGAGAGGGAGTTATGCCTCCAGACAGACCACTCAGGATGTCTTTAAATGCCAAATACAGATTATTCAGGTTAATAATCCCAACAAACACAATTATTTTCCTTTTGACCAACAGGAGGAGGTGAGGAAGAGTAAAACAATGCACAAGTCATTTCACTTAAATAAATACCACTAACAAAATATTCCTTAGTAAAATATTTATAATGACATTGATAATTACACATTTAGAAATATAAAATTATATTATAATCAATTGAATGAGTTATAACACTGCCGTAGAGAGCATTAGAATAAAATAAAGCATTATATCCTTCATACTGATCCATTCACAAAGTAGACTATTTTTGCAAGAGTCTTAAGACCTTGTTTGCTACTTCTCTATGCATTAAAATAAATTATTAATTTATTTATCCAGTCTCTAGATCTTTTTGATAAGTAATCAATATAATAAATAACTGACACAAATGTTAATGGATACAGCAACAATAAACTTTTAGATGTAAATACCATTTGGTGCAAAAATCAAAATTTAACAAATGCCATTTCTTCTGTTATCCTCCCCCTCCAACTTACTTGTTTAATATAGACACTTGTAGTAAGTGACACAGATGCATCACGTGACAAGCAGAAAGAACAGAAAAGATCCAATATTACATCAAATAAACAAATACACATTTGACCCAGAAAAGAGTAAGGTTTAGGCCATGAAGACACAGAGCAAGCCACAATAATTAATCTTTACCTTACACATAAAATAAATATGATAAAAGATTAAAGTTTATCCAACAATGATTATATACTCAAATTCAGCTCGAATTTTCTTCTTCTTTTGATTCTGAAAGATTAAATAAACAGTTATTAATATTATTATTTATTATTATTATTATTATTTGTGATTTGGGTTGGAGGCGAGGATAGACCCCATTTGCACTGTGACTAGAGGTTTATTGCACAATCTCCTCAATTGGTCCAGGTCAGGATAATCTTTTTATTCATTTGATACTACCGAGTTTTGCAAAAACATGAATAGGTGACACAATATAATGTGCGAGAGACACCTAGGAAATGTAACAAGCAAATGCAATGCTACATCTGGCTCTGTCGGCGCCCTGATGAGTTAGACGTAACGAAACAGAGTGAGAAATGACATTATGTCGAGCCATCAATGATGGCGAATGTAGAATGATGGAACAGTTCCCAGATGTAGCATTGCATTTTGCTTGTTACATTTCCTAGGTGTCTCTCACACAATTATATTGTGTCAACTATTCATGTTTTGCAAAACTCGGTAGTATCAAATGATATATGTTTTGCTTGCCATGCATAATGGTGGTAAGAGAGCACCGCTCGCCTCTGGTAAGTACTTCACATTATATTCTTCGGAATTAATTGAAGGTCAGAGTGAGTTCAGGCTCTGTCGGCGCCCTGATGAGTTAGACGTAACAAAACAGAGTAGGACATGACATTATGTCGAGCCATCAATGATGACGAATGTGGAATGATGGAACAGTTCCCAGATATAGCATTGCATTTTGCTTGTTACATTTCCTAGGTGTCTCTTGCACAATTATAATCTTTCTCCTCTAAATAACCCTATAATTTAAGAACTATAAGTCTTATAGTATACACCTCGAAGCAAAGCGACTTGCTGCACTATAAATTTGGCAAAATGTATATTCTGAGGACAAGCGACGTGAGTCTGAAGGAGGGAGGATGAGCATGGCAAAGCCAATGTGATGAGAAAAAAATCCGAGATACCCTGTACCCAATTTTTTCCCAGTATTAAAGCTGTGATTGCGGGGCTAAAGTACTACTTTGTACGAGTTGTATCAAAGCTTTTTTTTGTGTGAGGAAAGTACACTTTTATTATTATTAATTATTATTAATGGTTGGGGTTGTAGTCGAGAATAGACCCCATTTGCACTGGACTAGAAGTCTATTGTACAATCCCCTCAATTGGTCCAGGTCAGAATAAGGTAATATTCTGTTCTGATATTGTCTAGTCAGAACAGAAACGTCTGCAAGAATCCCGCTTGGCATCTTTAAGGGCTTTAGTATAGTTAGTAAGAGCTGAAAAATAAGTGTCCCCCTCTCCAGTCTTATTGGAACCATTAATTAATTTTTGTACTTTTTTTTCCTCTGATTGTCAAGAAAGTGGCTCCACCATGGAATTTTCCAGGAGGCTTTCAGCACACTCGGAGGACAGTTTTTCTTGAAGGAGAGATCCATAGCCTCAGTTAATAAAAAACGTTAATAAATTATATAATTTTACTGCAAAAAACACGGGCTTTTGGGGGTCCCTCATGTATATCGGTTGCTATTTCTATTATTTGTTTAAAGACATTCTAACTTGCTTATTCAGTGCTAGACAGGCTCGAAAGTACTCAAAACTACCATACTATGAAAAAAAGAAATACACACACTCATAGGAACATACTGAATAAGTTAAAAAGGATAAAAACAACAATAGAACAAATAATAAGAATAGTAAAAGATTACAAATAATTAAAATATAAATAAATAAATATAAAACAAAATAAGAAATAAAATAAAATAAAAAAATATAGACATTTAAGTAAAAATAAAAGTAAAAACCAAAAATACTAAATTATTGTTTATTAATGCCAGGAGGATGACAGGATTTTAGGATGAGTTGGTAGGCAAGTTCCCAGTTTCGACGAAGAGGGGTGGATGTATCACCAGGAAGTTTTTCTGAGGATTAGGGCTTTATAAAGGTCATTAAAGAAAGAGGAATGGTGGTATTTTGAGTGCACTGCAACTGGTAAATCACTCCTTTGGTCACGGAGTGAATGTCAGAGGTTGTTTAAACGCAGGCTGAAGGGAGAAGACGTTTCCCCTACGTAAAAACAATCACAGTGCTTGCACTCAAGACAGTATAATTTACCCTCTGGAAGAAATCTCACCAAGGAGGAAGAAATGCATTTACACACCCTAAATGTTTACCCTATTATCAACATATGAATTAATTGCATGCTTGAGTTATAGAGATTAATTATTTTATATAAAAACATTAGTTTATTAATTTCACTGACATTTGAAAGAGAATTTGGGTTATCCTCTGATTGGCCAAGAACTCCTAAACTTTATTGGTTTATTAAGCCTGAAAAAATAGCCACCTGATTTATTTTCATCCAGGTCAGGATCCTTCTCTTTCCCAGACTCATCATTTTTCTTCTTTTCATCTTTGTCACAATTCCTCTTAGTTTTACTTGGTGTAGGAGGTTTCGGTTTTGGTTCTAACTCAATATCTATAATTATTTTACCGATGTTACCTCTGTCATGCATTTTTTGCATAGCTTCTGGTACCTTTAAAGCAAAAAAGCTTAAATTAGTATATTATATTAATAGAATGGAAATTGGGATATTTTTACCTTGGCATTGGTACATACTATTGAGCAAAGCGAGTCAGTATATTATGCCGAAGTTAGTAACCTTTGAAGTGAAAGGTCATGCAATTTTTTATCCAATTATTTTAAATTAATAGTAATTTTAAATTGATAACTTTAATTCTGCTTTTGGAATGATTACCATACCATTGCATATTCTTTGAAAATGTTCATCTCTCTGCATTTTTTAATTTTATATATTTTATTTACAGGAATAAGTCTCTTTTAACTTAATATTATTTACACTAAACCTTGTTCAAAATTTGTTTTATTTAATTATTAACTCATTGTTTCACTACTTTTCACAACCTGAGTTTCAGAATTAAGTTAAATTATTAATTTAACTTAACTGATTAATGATGAAAATGGATGAGGGATCGATTCCGATTGGCTTCCAGATGCTGTAGTATTACAATTAACACTAAATGTTTCCCGATTTTTCAAAGGATGTGCACATTCTTATGCCATGGTTCATGCAAAAGTATGGTCATCATTCCAAAAGCATGACATATGCACTCAATTAATTTATGGTAATTTTTAAATTAGCAGTTTTCAGTTGAAAGTAATAAGGACTCAGACGAAGCAAATACGGATAAAACGAAAAAACACCTTTAAGAAGAGTCTCTAGAAACAAAAATTCTAAAAATTAACTTGTTGGTACTAACTCAAAGATAACATTAAAAGTCAACCTAAAGCGAAAAGTAATCTTTATATCAAGGATGGATCCTTCTATGATTTCTTCTGAAGTCGCTGAATCATTAAAGGACTCTAAGCTGAATTTTTTAAATGTAGTAAACTAAAAACTATGCACAGAACTTATAGTTCATTTCATGTTGAAGTTCTTGAAAATGACTTTGAAAAGATTTTCAAAGGAGAAATATGGCCTGCTGGCTGCTTAGTTGTCTAGTTTTTAAACTAGATGACTAAGCAGCCTTAGTTAAGGCTGCTATATCAAGCTAATTATGAATCTCTGATAATAAACTTACAGAGCATTACTAGCCGTTTTTCAAGTTCAGAAGTTTGTCTGGTAGGTGATTTTAATTTACCTAGTGTTTCTTGGTTAAAAGAAAACGGGAGTCTTGCCCCTAGTGTTACGCAGGGATTTCAGCTAGACTTTGTAAACGAAATCATGGCATGTTTTTCTTTAGAAAAATTTAACGAGGTTAAAAATTCTCAAGAGGGTTGTCTGGATTTAATTTTTTCAACCATCAAGACAGTAAACGTTAGTGGCACATATTTCCCTCACTTATCGGTTGATAGTTACTACCCTCCCTTAGAAGTTTCTATTCCTCTGAAGCATTTCAACAAATCTAGAAAACTAAATAGGCAAATGTCAACATTTAACTTCAGGAAAGCCGATTTTGATATAATAAATAGTTATCTTGCTTATGAGGACTGGGAATCTATACTCGACGGTTCTGATATTGATGTAGATGTTGAACTTTTTTACACCATATTAAATACAGCTTTCAACCTTTTTGTGCCTCAAAGAAAAGTCAAATATAATGGTCGCTTTCCTCATTGGTATGCCAAAGATACCAGAAAATTAATAAAGATGAAGATCCGTTGTCATACCAGGTACAAAAAAGTTGGTAATGCTCTCTATGCAACTTATTCTGAGCTCCGTAGAAAATGCAAGGAAATGATAGATCATGGCTATCTTAGACACATAGGTACTGTGGAGGCATCTATAAAAGACACTGTGAAGTTTTTTTTGGAATTTTGTTAAGAAAAAAAGGATCCCAGGAACAACTAAACTTACATTGCTGATCGACAACACCTTAGTTAAAGACGAGGAGTGCATTGCACAGGAATTTGACGATGGGTGTGATATTGCTTCTGAGTTTCCCGAACCTTCAACTAATCATTTAAATGTTCCTAAAATTCCTATGTCTGAACGGTTAATTTACAAGGCAACTAGGCTAGATTGTAAAAAAGGAGCTGGTCCTGATGGTATACCCCCCTTTGCTTTGAAGTCTATGGCATCTGTACTTACTAAGCCATTATATCTTTTATTTAGGAAGTCTCTCAACTC
Organism: Microvelia longipes; assembly: GCA_018340805.1. Taxonomy (NCBI): domain Eukaryota; kingdom Metazoa; phylum Arthropoda; class Insecta; order Hemiptera; family Veliidae; genus Microvelia; species Microvelia longipes. The sequence continues at coordinate 33,387,314 of JACMZG010001893.1, read as the reverse complement.
AGGAGTTTTTCCTGAATTATGGAAAATCGCTGTAACATGTCTTTATTAAGAAAATTTTTAATAATATATATATATTATATATATATATATATATATATATATATATAAATATATATATATTATATATATATATATTATTATGTATTATATAATATTATATATATATATATATATATATATATATATATATATATATATATATATATATATATATATATATATATATAAGACACTTTCTTGTAAACACTCTATCTTTCGAATGGATTAATATTTTTTTTATCAAACTTGGTACAAAAATCAACCTTCGGGAGGACACGAACCCTATTGAAAACCAGGTTTTTTGTAATGTCATTAAATCGGTTTGCTGAGTCAGCAAAATTTTGAATAAATCGGCAAAATTCAGGGTTAATATTCTTCTCTTAATAGGCAATGGTGATTGCCTATTAAATCTAGTTTGATCATTGAAACATGGGGTATTTGTTTTTAAGGCTTTATTGATTTCTAGTGGCTCAAGTCGGTCTAGTTTAGCTCCTTTTTTACACATATGTGGCACCTCGAATTGATTGAAATCATATGTAAGACCTGATTGTATTAAATGAGTTGCAAAGCATGATCTGTCTGTGGTGTTCCTATATGCCGCATCGTGTTCTTTAATCCTTATGCTTAGTTTCCTACCTGATTGTGAAAGTGCCTTTACATTTGTTACATGTGAGTTTGTAAACACACATTTTTCAGTATACAGAGGACTATCATTAGTTGTTTGACGGAGATTTTTTGGTATAGACTCACCATGATGTTGAATAAAAAAAAACACACTAGAACAATTAATATAGTGTCAACCACAATAGAATGAGTCTCGTCTATCTGAGGCTGAGTGAAGCAAGTTTGAAGACATGTTACACAACATTTGGTGATTTTTATATTTTTAGAGGGGCGAAACAAGTTTGAAGTAGTGAGAATGAGCGTAGCGAATAGGATGTGTTGAGGAAAATTTCCGAGCTACCCCTTGCCCAATTTTATTTTTATACGTTTATTTATTGAATGGCTTAACAAAAAGGTTCAATATGTCAAATATACAATATAAAAGAACATATTTACAATCAAATAACTATAAATATATATATAAATATATATTATATATATATATATATATATATATATATATATATATTATATATATTATATATATATACATACATACTAATTCTTGTAGGCTGTAATAAGCTTTGTCGACCAGAAAAGCTTTTATTTATTATACTTCTAATGAGTTGAATTGCCTAAGCTTTCTGAGTAAAACTAAACAAGATCTGAGTTTACCAATAACTTTATCGACATGATCACTATCGATTACCATTCCTAGTAACTTAGTAAAAGAAACTGTTTTAACTGGACTGGTCTGTATATAAAAAGTTACAGGTCTTTAAATATTTCTCTTACTGAAAATGACAGAAACTGTTTTTGAACTGTTTACAACTAGTTTGTTATCAATGCACCAGTCTAAGAATACATTGCAAATAATATTTAATTTTAACTCTAAGTCCGTAATGGTTTTCGCTGAAATAATTACAGTGGTAGGGTCAGCATAAATATCTATGTAGCAGTCAGGACACACTGATTTTAGCCATTTTGGCAAGTCATTTATAAAAAGAAGCAAAGTAACGATCCCAGTATACTTCCCTGGGGCACTCCAGTATATTATATATTGTCCTAAATTTGAAATTATAATTGACTATTACTAATAAGAGATGTAGTCTAGTTTGGTAGGTTTAGTAAACCTTGAATATAACTTTCACTGCTAGTGGGTACTTGGTGATTTTTGTTGGTGTTATAACAAAAATCCCTTATATCTGTGTAAATGCAGATAAAACATCCATTTACATTTACAAAAAATAATGAGTGTGCTAGTGTTTCTAGAACTGTTTATATAGCATATGTGCTTTGTAAAATTATAATCCAATGGTAGTTTAATGGTCAAAGGATCAGCTTACAGAACTAGTTATTTCATTTTCAAGCTTGGGCAGCAGGCTTCTTTGAGACTTAACAGAACATTTATATTTCAAATTACATTTTAGTTTAGTTCGGTAAAACTTAGGTTTTACTTAATTGTAATGAGCACTTAAATAAACTAAACATTTCTGGCATGTGAGCTAATTTAACTGCTAAACAATCTATTTCTTCCTTAAGTTTTTGGATCATAACATTTCAAATCAAGATAAACTGAGCTTTAAATGAGTTCAAATAAGGCAGTGCATTTTCAAGTTTGGAATGATGACTATAGTTTTAAATGGAATAAATACGGAACATCCTTTAATAAAATCTGGTAAAAATGTGTATTAAGTAGTACTGTCACTGCTCAAGTTATAAAGCATGAACTGAAAACTTGAGCAAGAAAACAGTTTAAAAGCATATGCTTTTTTATTTTAATGACACGTCACATGTTGGAGAAATATTTAACCAGACAAATGTGAGAAAAAATTATTCTGTCTTTTCACCTACCTAGGAAAAATACCACATGAAACACAACAGGGAAAGCAATTAGAAAGCAAAACAAAACTCACGTCATCCAGGGCCCAACAAGAGTCTATGAAAGGCTTTATCTTGCCCTGTTTCCACAGTGAGACAAGTCTGTCCATAACTTTAGCCACATATTCCACTTTATTTTGTCCATAAAGTAAATGCCTCAAGTTGAAACCACAAAGGTTTTTGTTTTCCTCAAATAGCTTAATGGGAGATAGTTTATCAACTTGCCACCACTGAAAGAACATAACTTGTATAATAAGCTGAGTAAAAATGGTAATAATAATAAAGTTTTGGCAAGAGGGAACTAAAAAATAATATTCATAGTGCTGCTTCAAGGTTCAATGTTACACAAGTACTGAGTACAATTCATAGTGTTACTAAATAGTAAATATTAAAGAAGAATTAGAAACATGTCTTCACATAATATTTTTAATAAATAATTAAATCAATTAATAGAAATTGAGTAAATGAGCATTTCCTCGTAAAGAATATAAAGCAAGCAAGCAAAGCATTTGCTGGCTTGTAGTGTAGAGGAAAGCAAGCTAGGCCATATAGGATGTATGGATTATCAGCTCTTTACAAATATAGGAAAACATGGTCCCACACAAAGATGGTCTTTTGGTCCCTACCCCCAGCAAATAGACTTTAACGTGTTCAAATTTGCCATTATTATTTTGGACTATTACCCAAATATAGTAATATAATTTATCACCTTTGGTAACTTTGAAAGGTAAATTAGAACAAATGGTAATTTTAGAAACTGAATATTAAAAATATAAAACTAATATCAACTTATTCCTGTAGTTTTTAATCAAGCTATATATATATTATATATATATATATATATATATATATATATATATATATATATATATATATAATATATATATATATTATATATATATATATATATATATATAATATATATATATATATATATATATATATATATATATATATATATATATATCTTTTTACATACAAGGTAAAAATAACAGTAAGGAAGGGGTGATTTCACAAGTCAATGCCAATGCAAAAATTCAAATTAACTATGGTCCAATTGTTAAGTGGTCTCCTTCAAAGTGAGAACACTATGAACACCAGAACCAGTACAGGTATACACTTGTACAGGATTTAAAATTAATTAGATTGTTTTCCGATATTTTAAAATTCTAAATTTGGATTTAGGGAAGAAACCTTCCCTAAATCCAAATTTAGAATCCAACTAGAACATGCACTCAGAATGCGATTAATGCTTTGACTAATTTCAATTTTGAGGCTTTGTCTAAATTCAATCTAAGGAAGATGACATTACATTATTCTGCAACCTATCAAAAGCATTTGATGGTGTTAGTCATGATATTCTACAACAAAAGCTTTACTGTATAAGGGGTATCATCATTATGGTAACTTCGTTAGTTCTTATCGAGTCATATATCTAGGACTCAGGCCACCTTAATAATGGAAAGACAAGCGCTCTGATGCTTTTTAAGCCCGGAGTGCCTCAGGGCTCTGTTCTTAGACCCCTGCTGTTCTTAATTTACATTAACAATCTCCCTGAATATGGATCCTTGAATCTGAGATTTGTGGATGACACTACATACACAGTTAATGGGAAGAAGCTTGATGAAATAGTTAATAAAATAGATGATATTGTAAAGCATGCAAATGACTGGTTTATAGTAAATAAATTAACAAGTCAAAAAACCAGATCTTAAATAACACTCTTAAATAAATAATATGAATATTTCGCCCATTAAAATACTTGGAATGTCCCTAGATAGCACACGTAACTGAAAAGCTCATGTTAATAAGTTAAGCAGTAAACTTTCATCTATTTTATTCTAGCAATGTAAACTTGGTTTAATTTAAGATATTGATACCATGAAGCTTGCTTACTATCCCCATTTTCATTCATGTATGCTCTAATGTATTAAAGAATGGGGAGCAGCCTTCGTAACCAATAGTATTTTTATTTTGCAAAAAAAGCTATCCGTATCATGAATAAAGCTAAACATGACTCTAAGTGTAAACAATATTTTATTAAAAATAAAATTTTAACTTTTCAATCAGCCTTCATTTGTTGATTGTTGTTTGTTAAAGCAAAATATGATGAGGAGTTCAATTATATTAAGAACCACAATTATGGCACTAGATATATTGCTAGCATCTATATTCCCTCTTTCAGTGGGGATTGTTGTAACAAATCACATCAGTCCCCAAATTTTAATGGAATAAGGTGTTTTAATAAATTACCCGCTTCAATAGTTAAACTTCCACCCAAAATTTAAAAAAAAGGTTAAAACATGGTTGCTTGAGAAAGCCTACTATAATGTTAACGAGTTTTCAGCTGATAACTTAGTATTCCCACCCTAAATATTTAGTGTTTGTCATATAATGTTCTGTTTTTTTTTTTACTTTTTCTTATTTATACCGTAGGTATATAGTAAAAGCATTGTGTTTGCTATGTTTCAGGTGTTTTTAAGACCTCCTGAGTGGTTTTCACAAAGTTGTCTATCTGTCTGTGCGTGTGTTTCAATCTAAGTTTCAATTTAATACAAGAAGTATATCTATGATTTTAGTTAGATCATAAAAGTTATTAAGCTTGGTCAGTGCTGTATGGGTGACTGGTGAGAATGAAATGTATGTATTTTCTATCTGAGCAAGAGCAAAGCGAGTAAGATGATGTGTTGCAGTATAAATTTGGTAAATTGTATATTCTGAGGACAAGTGAAGCAAGTCCGAAACAGAGAGGATGAGCGTAGCCAATCTGATGAGGTACCTCGAACCCAATTTTTATTTTTCCTCATATATACCATAGATATAGGAAAAGTATTGTGTTTGCAAAAATATCCAAAACCGGGAAGAAACCGGAATAAGATAAGATAAAACAACCAAAAAGTAACTGCACATTACAATAGTCTTGTCAAACTAACATAAAATTAATTAAAATTTAAAATTGAAGTATCCTTTAACATTATAAAACACTTAATTCAAAAGCAAGTTCTTTACTACTTTGCTAAAAGTATCTGAATTTAAAATTTTAATGTTTTCTGGTAGTTGGTTAAACAATTTTATTCTTAATATGCAAGCTCTCACCTCCGACTTCTTTAGTCTATGTTTTGGAATTACCAACATGCTTTTGCTTCTTGTAGGATAATTGTGATAATTTTCATTTCACAAAAAACCATCAAGATTTGTTTTAACATAAATTAGCGATTGATAAATGAACAAAATCACAATTGTCATTATCTTATACATGATGAAGAGACCCCTACAAGACTCCATCTGATGACAGCCTTCTATGATGCACAGAGCTTTTTTTTGTTGACATGCTCTCCGAGTTGACATGTCGGCATAGCAACAGTCTATACAAACAGTGTAATTGGATGAATGCAAAATAGATGTCTCTCAAACATTGTGCAGGTAAGTATCCTTTCATTTTCCTTAGTACATATAATCCAGTGTTTATCTTAGAGCTTATCATATCTATGTGTTGATTCCAGGCCAATTTAGTGTCCAACACCACCCCAAAAAATTTAAGATGACTATTGCTGACTTGTGGACCATTCTTCTATCGTTTGCATTCATATTATCATATTAATGATCTGCTTTATATTTGTTTCAGATCTCTTCCAGAGCAGTACACTTTGGTATTATGACAGAACATAATTATAGTTTCATCATCACTCTCGCATACAGCATCTTTCAAGTATGCATGAAGGTCATTGGTTAATATTATAAAAAGAATAGGCCCAATTACAGAACCCTGGGGCATTTCCATTTCTCAATTTTGAGATTTCACCATTACACTGTACGTATTGTGATCTATCTCTAAGAAACGATTTAAAAAAATTAAGTGTCTAACTGTTAATCCCAAAAGCTTGCATTTTCTAAATCAATATTTTATGAGGCACCTGATCAAAAGCCTTTGTTAAATCCCAGCAATCAATTCTTGCATGACTACACTTCTCAAGAGATTTTATAAACATATCTACTATTTTCAATATTGCTGTTGCGGAGCTTTTACCTTTGCCGTACTCATACTGGCTGTCTGTTAGCAGTTTGTTTGTCTCAAGGTACTTAACTAACTGAGAATAAACTTGACTACCCTGCCCATGTACTGACACTCACCAACAACTCAACGCACTAAGTGGCCCGAAAATGCTCTTCAATCACCTCCCACAGGAAATAACTACATTAATAGAACCAGACTTTCAAAACCGCTTTTCAAAGTCTTCAATAGGAAGCTTTTCATAAGAAAAGCCTCCTAGTGTATTTAAGCTAGAGAGTTAAAACTTAGTACAAAAATCAGTCTACTGCTGCAGTTTTACTGTCATGTTGTGCTGTGTCAATGTGCTATTCAGAAAATATTTTTTATGACATCATTAACCCGCAATAATGATTCAGCAAAAATTTTGAAAAATCATAAAACGCAGAAATTTTTTTATAAATGCTAATATAAACTTTAATTACTACCTACATTTATTTTATTTAAATTAAATTATCTTTGATTGATTTCATTTTTATATTTATGTTTTTGTTAATATATAATTTTAATTTTTTTTAAAATAAATGCAGATAAAACATCCATTTACATTTACAAAAAAAAATAAGATTTGCTAGTGTTTCTAGAATTAAAATTTATAATATTAATTTTTTAATAATATTTTAATTTTACTGTTTATATTTATAAACAATATTTTAATTATTTATTTGTTATTTTTAATTAGTGTTTGTTGCAAATCAGGAGTCACATAATTGTTTTTTTTCTAACAAGGTATTATTTTTTTTTTGTTTTGCTGACCCATGTTTTCTTCATTCAAAATAACGGCAATAATATTTTTCAGGTTCATTTTGCAAATGTCTAGCAGTTCTTGGATACCATCCAAGAACTTTGAATTGAATTTTATTTTGACTAGTATAAAAAATAATCCATGGCCCAGCCCTCTTTCCATATAAATGTTTTTCCTTCAACAATTAGTTGATCTCTTTATTCCGGTGACATCCCGGTTTCGGTATTTATACAAACACAATACTTTTTATTTTTATATATATATCTCCAGTATAAAAGAAGAAAAATAAAAATGGGTGTAAACTTAAGGAGAAGTAAAGAAGTTAGTTTTTCTTGCAACCTGAGGTTATTAAATTGATTGATTTCCTATAATCTCCAAATCAAATATTTTATTTTATATATGAATTATTATAATTTGTTTCATCCAGATAAATCACCCACATAGCAAACTTGCGAGTAATCATATAGCAAAGTTTATCAGATTTAGTTGAGTTAAGTCAACTGATACTGAAGAATAACAAAATTTAACCAGGTGGGAGAACAGTTGAGAATTGGATCATACTGAATATGAAGTGTTTTTATAGAGATTACCAATGAAATTAGCCCTTCTTTATTGGCGATGTTATTTTGTACTCTGTAGTTTATTTTTGTACATTTTGTATGTAATGTGAGGAATCAGGTGAGGAAAGGTAAAAGTTAACTCACAGAGCGTGCAGCACTAAAAAAACTTTTAGTTTCTCCAGTTATCATATTGGCAGTGCCTGTAAAAAATTTAAATGAAATTGTTTAAATAAGTTACAGAAGTATAATATATACAAGAAGATAATAATTAGTAATGAAAATTGTTAGGTTTAGACGATATCAATTATGAGATAAAATGGACTTTTAATTGGAAACAAGTAAGCTTTTAAAGAAAATTTGCCGTCTTGGGAATTTTCTTTAAAAGCTTACTTGTTTCCAATTTAAGCGCAGTAGCATTACTACTCCTCGCTAACTTTGTCTGAACTTTTCAAAGAAAATACACATGTTTATTCCATAAGTTATATAAAAATCATTTCAAACTTGGCTCTACAAGCATTACTTACACTCATGTAAAGCTTACTCTCATTTAGCTTTCTTGTAAACAAACTCTTTCTCTAGTATCGTATCTCTTGAGCGTATAATTATTTTTTAAATTAAACTTGGTAAGGATACGAGACCTAATGAAAACCAGGTTGTTATGACAAAAAAATTACTAATTTAAAAAATTAGTAAAATTAAAGGTTGACATTTTTAGTAAAATAATACTTATTCGTGGTTTTTCAGGCCCAATTAAACTTGTCCAGAGTCAGTATGACAACTAAGTTGACCAAAATGTTGACTCACCAGAAAAACCAAAGGTCATTAAAAATAATAAAAGTAAGGGTCGTGATGTATCTCTTCATCCAGATTTGAATCTAGTAAAACTAGTTTAGAAAGTTTGTATACTTATTTATTACTTAAAGATATAGACTTGAATTGAATTTCAACTCAATTAGATTATTATTTTTAGCAATAAAAATATTAAAAAGACAATAAATAAACATGACATAAGTAAATGAATAAACACTAATAAATAAATAAAATAAATAATAACATAAGTAAACATTCTTATTATGACATAGATTATTTTTCAAGCTTTTGAGGAGGAATAGGTCCTAATTAATAAAAAAAAAAACTAATTTTGCCGAGCTTTTTTTGTCATAGATTATTTTCCAATTTTTTTAAAATATCGTACACAAATCATTTGTTAAAAATTGAACTATACTGATAATGAGATGTAAGCTAGATAATGGTCTTACTACATGGCTACATGCGTGTCAAATCACAAATTAATCGCAACATTTTTCCGCAGTTAATACTTTAAAATTTTTGCTGGACCATTATTGCAGGTAAACGAGATGATAAAAAAATATTTTTTGGATAGCACAACTCCACCAATAGACTGATTTTTGTAAAAAGCTTAACTCTCTGGCATAAATACACTGGGCGCTACAATGATAATAGGCACACATACTCATACAGACAACTTTGTGAAAACCACTTAAAAGGTCTTAAAAACACCTGGAATAGATAATAATAATAACATATTTATTTGTATATAAATATATGATATTTATATACATATACATATGTATATGTAAATTTGTATATTTCTTGTTCATAAAATCTAAACTAAATCATTCTCACATGAAAAACAAAAATAAAAATATTGACTTGAATAAACTTTTAAAATGAAATAAATACATGAATATATGAAAAGGTAGATTAATTACTCAGTAGGTCTTTCTGCCAAACTCTCCAGCATATAGAAATAAACTGAATTAATAGTATCTATGTTTAAATTATTTAGCAGCCAACAAATGTCGCGTTCATAATTATCGAGGTACTTAGTTCTAGTGGCTTGATGACTATTGCACTGAAAAAGGAAGTGAAACAGAGTATCTGGTAGAGTATGGCATGATATGCACACTTTATTTGTATCGAATAAATATTTTTTTGCTGTGGATATACATTTGGCATATATTTGAGTTATTAATTCCCAATGGACTTACTACTCTCAGTTTGTGGATATTTAGTCTGAGCTTAAGATGTGCAGAAAAAGTTGATATATGTCTATAAGTATTTTTTTTTTATGCTCAGGTGGAAAATTCCAGGGCACTTAGACCTCTTAGGTGGGTCCATTGTGCCATCCTGAATGAAAAAAAATTAGATAAATAAATAAATAGAAATATATAGGTGATAATAAAATAAATATTACTAAATATAAATAGAGATAAAAAGAAGATAAAAGATATTACTATAACTGAAATAATAATATTAGAAAGAGAGGATTCAAGTGTAAACTGGTATCTCAGTTATGGAGCTCTAAACTCATATCGTCTACATAAATTCTTTATACATATTCTCTAAACTTCAAGCTAAATTATACGTAGATACTTATGCTAGGTTCGGTTTAGTAGCAACTTCCTGCACATTAGTGCATTCTGAAACTCTAAACAATTCGGATCTAGTATAGAATGATTATGTTTTCTTCTTTTATCTCTACAAGAGCCACACACTGGCTGCTCTTTGATTATTGGGCAGTTTGCTCTTAAATGGTGGGGTTCAGAGCAGTGAGAGCAAACTTTTTATTTGTCATACTGATTTTTTGTATGACCCGTTCTCAGACAGGTAAAACATCTGGTAACCCAATCATAGTGTTTTACTGGTAGCTGGCTAGAAGACCATTCAATATTTACGGTACCAACTTTTAGCAACTCATGCTTCAGAGCATAAGGCATTTCTACTATCCACCGAATAGCATTGTCCCCTTTAATCCAGGGACATGTTCTAGTGAATCGAGGGGATCACTTGATTTCCATAATCGTTTCTACTAAATCCTAACTTAGAAAGATTTAGGTTCCAGAGGCTATTTAGAAACTCATTCTTTTTTAGGTTTTTATCAACACCAACTATAACAACAGCCTCCTTGGGAAAACTAGAGATTGTTGCTACTAAACAAAATTCTTCAAATCTATCAAAAGATAATAAAGTATCTCTGTCCTTAACAGATTCACATTCAATAAGACAAGCCACTTCATTATTTTTATTAATAACTCTTAAGACTTTAAGGTCTTGAGGCAATTCAGGCTTCAACTTATTAAAAATAGCATTTCTTAAAAGTTCTCTATCTTTTATTTGACCAAAAGACAAAGGCTTGATCACCACACTGTTAATTAATCTAGGTATTCTGCTAGCTAACCTACTACTTTGAGCTGTTTGCTTTCCTTGTGATTTACTGGGTTCAATATTCTGAGCACTGCTTTCAAAACAAGCCTTGCTTACAGTATTATTACATTTATCAAAAACTACCTCAGCATATGTACTAGTTTTTCTGTTCACATGACTTTTATTAATTTTAGTTTCTTCCATAGTGACTTGGCTTATAGAATCATAATGAGACAGAGATACTTTTTTACATGATGTTAAAGTATCGCTAGTTACAATACTACTAGTAGGAGGTCTATTGTTTACAATCTTATTACTCTGAGCAGATAGTCTAACAAGTTTAAGAGAAAGATCATAAGATACTTGCTTCGCTATTTGCTTGCTATCTATAAGTATTGTTGTAATTACTTTTGCAAGCTTTTTCAATGTCTAAACTAAATAGATTGTTACTGTATGTGACTAAGAGGCTATTAACTTGTGGTTCAAAAAGAGAATTGTTGAGGGTAAAAATATCAGTAGCTCCTATAGTGAGCATTGATTTAACTTGTAAATTGAGACGCCCAATTCAAATCAATATCATTTTGGGGACTAGAATCAAGTTCACAATACTTGTGTTCAAACACAATACTTTTCTTATATACCTTAAGTATAAATGAGGAAAAGTAAAAACGTGATTTGTTTACATTATATTATATGTGTTAATCGATAAAATCGGAACTAATGCTGATAATAAAATGTAACTTCGTATTTTTGTTAACCATAGATATTAGTAGTACACGTGTACAAAATTTCAGCCCAATACAAACACTTATTAAGTTTTGTGATGTTTTGAAATTTTTGTTTCGTCATTATTGTGGGGTGATGATGCCACATATATTTCGTAAACACTGGGGCTCGGGTAATTAATGAGATCAATTTTGTACCAAGTTTTATTTCAATTCAAAAAAGCGTTCAAAAGTTTTTGGACAAACACAATAATTTCCTATATACCAATGGGAGAGTAAGGAAAAGCAAAAAAAATCAATAAAAACTTAAGTCCATACATATGGATAGAAAGTTTGTGAAACGTGTTTGTCTGTGGTTAGAAGTTGTTGTCCATGGTGAAAATTACCTTTAATGGTTCATGGTAATGGTTACCTTCCAGGTTCAACTCCCACCATGAAAAGGAAATCGGTCAGTTGTAATAAAATAATGGGAATAAATTGAAAATAACTGACCGTATAAAACATATGTTCCCATAGGTTTCAACAGAGACAAGCCTTTGTTGCAATCTTCTCCATACAGACAGTCGAGGACAGCATCTACTCCTTCAGCTGATATTCTATTCAACCAAAAAGAGAACTATAATAGTAAACTAATAATTTAAGCAAACAAAGTCACCAACTTTTTAGTTAGTTAAGTTAAGTAAAAGAACTTTAACCCGTTTGTACCCTCAATGTTTTTTGTACCTTTTTATTTTTTTACGAAACACAAAAAAAACTTAGGGGGTGGAGCTGGGGAAATGCTTGCTCCCCCCATAAACAAATTTTAACACCAGACCACATGCAAACATTTATACTTTATATGTAACAGTTAGTGCTCACAATATTTTTGTTGGTACTTTTCCCTAACTATGAGGGGGAAAATTTAGTCTAGGAAAAATTAAATGTTAAAATTTTGAACATGGACATCTTGCAAACGTTTGTACATTAGTTGTACCCATGGGAACACCAATAAATTTTATTTGTACATTCTTCTTTCCCCTTTAGAATAAATAGGAAAGTTTCCTTCTGTAAAAATTTTATGTTGGGATTTTGACATTAGACTATAACCACGTACCTGTAATCAAAATGTTTCATTACATTTTTTATGATAAAATTAAATGAATCATTAACAATGTTAAAAGCTGATTAATCATTTTAAATTAAAAATTTTTATAAAATATAAACGACATGTTATTTTTAACTAGACCTGATATCATGATAACCATGACATGCAGAAAAGGAAATTAATTTGTGTGTTCATTGTGTTTCTATTTGTCCTCATAAAGAAAAAAATGCTGGCGCGGTGGTCCGCATGTCGGGCGAATTTCCTTTGGATGTGAAAACTCAAACCCAGAGTACCTGGGTTCAAATCCTAGTAAGGACAATGATTTTTTATCGTTTTTTACCTAATATAAGTTTACAACTAGAAAATAATTCTAGCGCGGTGGTCCGCATGTCGGGCGAACTTCCTTTGGATGCGTGTTTCCGTGCTTTTTACATTATATAAGTTTACAACTACTAAATAAATAATTCCTTAGTAATAAATTAATTAGCTTAGTTCCTTATCTTTAAGCTTAGTCAGTTATCTTTAAAGGTTTTAGCGCATTTCCTTTGGAAAATACAGACAAAATGAGTTACGAGCAGTGCTTGACAATTGAGTAACTGCTTAAAAACTAAGTTTTTTCACCCAACTTTAATAATACAAATGCAAATTAAAACTTCATGATTTACCATAAAAATCATGAAGGCCATGACTTTTCCTTCCTTCACTTATGTGTTTCAAAACCTGTCGAAGATAAGGATTAACTGAGCTTTAAATTAGTTTAAATAAAAGTGGGCAACACAACCATGCAAGGATGAGCATATCGCTGTACAACTAATGGGAAAAATATGCACATTTTCTTTGAAACATCTAGAAAATACGCGTAACTAGAACTTATGCCATCACTCAAGTTAAAAGCATACAAGGAAACATAAGCAAGAAATAGATTGTTTAGCATGAAAGCATGCATTTCAAAGGGAAATCACCTGGCATGTAGACCTCCCCACCAGTAATTTAATTCTTAGCACTTTCTTATATACTTCTTACACATGTGGGGTTTTTGCAGGGGGGCGACCCCTCCGGCAGTTGTGCGAACGGGATTAAACACAGGGTTTAACCCTGAAACTCATTTTATACGGTAAAAGATACCGTGTGAACAGTTGGGGTTGAACCCCGCATGTGAAGAAATTAAATGTGTTTGTTTTTTCATGCATTAAAGACAACTTTAGGCTCTCTTGGTATATGGCAGGTGGCTATGCACTATGCACATATTTAATACTTTCCTCACAACTACCTCAGACATAAACTGGCCGAAATAGAGGTTTCACGAAATGTTTTGTTTTGGGTTGTTTAGAGACCTCTTGAGAGGTTTTTACCAAGCTGTCTGTTATAGTGCTTCCTGTGGTGTGTTAATTTGCTACACAAATTAACTAGTCTATTATATAAAATATTAACCCCAATCAATGCAGACCACCGCGCCAGAATTTTAGTTATATATGCGTAATATTCTTAGGTTATTTTATAGTATTAAAATTAGATAACTACCATAATGTTTCGATCAGGTGATAACTTGGTCACCATAACTATGAATATGTTTTTAGGATTTATCTTATTCCCCATTCTTCATCAAGCCAAGTATTACTATCATCACCTTGCACACTACACATCTTCATTATTGTTAAATTAAAGTGGAAAACTTTGAAGGAAATCGTGCTCAGTTCTTCTGTCTTTCTTTATAAGAGACTACTTTTGATCTCTAAGAACCATAGAGATATTATTACTAGAGGGGCCCTATAGAATAAATTGTGAAACATCGAAAAAGTAACCTGACCACCTTCGATTATAAATACAATAAAAAAATCAGTACAAAATTTCAATAACTTATATAGGAGAATGTTAAAAATAGAAACAGTTTTAATGAGGTTACACAGAGTCCATGAGAGCCCCAAAAAGATGTTTCAGACCTCTCAATGTATTGAGATAGGCTATGCCCCCTCTAGTTTATATCTCTATGCTAAAAACCCAGAATTAAAGACTAGAATTCTTGGCTAAAAACTACATTCACAACGGCTCCGTATCACTCCGTCGACAAATCAGTTCGTCGAAAAATCATTCTATCGACAAAATTGTTTTTTACAGTCAACAAATCATTCCGTCGCTTAATAAAACCCGTAGGTTTTATTATCTCTGTTCCGTCGACAATTTATTTGTCGACGGTATGATTCGGATTGTTGCAAGGAACCTAAATAAAGTTGGGTTGTTGTGTCGACAAATCTTTCAGTCGACTGACGACCAACTGATTGGTCGACGGAACGAAACCACACCGTTTACAACGTAAATAATGTTTAAACTTTATGTAAGTTCCTTGGCTTAGAATAATACTATATATAGAAGGAGCACAGGACCGTAAACACAATGTAATTCCACTGATAACACGAAAGCCGGTTGACTGGTGCAACTAAGTAATGCTGCCAACCTGACAACAAAACATTATTTTAAATATGTCTCATAAATATCTATTAATGAAGAAAGATCGTAAAGAACAAATATAATAACTTAAAACACCTGCTGAGCATTTAATAAAACTGGTCTTAGATGGCAAAAGGGTGGCGGAATACAAGAATCTACATTTAGTTGACGAGGACTACTTTTAATATAATTTTAATAAATACGTTAAACTACAATTTAAAATGCATAAAATATTGTAATGCACCGATATTTATATTACTATTTTATGAATAATCAATCATTAATTAATAATAGAGCATAATAATTCAGCAACCGGAAGTATTGCCAACTATTTTTAGAAAATTGTATATTGTAAGGGTGGCAGCATTACTTAGTTGCTTTCGTGTTATCAGTAGTGCTCCTTCTTTATATAGTATTATTCTAAGTTCCTTGGTTTACAACAGATCATAGAGATATATTACTAGAGGGGCCCTATTGGTTGAATTTTGAAACATCGAAAAAGTAACCTGACCACATTCGATTATCATTTTCATTTAATAAACAGAACAAAACAGAACAAATAACAGTAAATTATATAGTAGAATGTTTAAAATACAAATCACAACACAAACAATCTGCGGGAAGCCGAAAACAATTGATTAATTAAAACCTTAACTCCCTCTTGGAGGAGGTTTCAATGAGGTTACACAGAGCCTCTGAGAGCCCCACTAAAAATGTTTCAGGCCTCTCAATGTATTAAGATAGGCTATGCCCCCTCTAGTATATATCTCTATGCAACAAATCAACAGATAGACCCATAGAGATATTATTACTAGAGTGCCTGTATAATCAGAGTGTAGACAACCGGGTGCTCAAAAATGATTGGTCCATTTTCAAGGTCATTGGAACGCAAAACGATTTGTCCGACATTTAATAATATAGAAAGAAGAAGATGACGAAGAATACATTGTAAAAAGTGTTTTAATAAGGTCCCTTAAAATTTTATATGTCTAACGATAAAATGTTTTCTTGTATAATGTAACAATTTTATTTCATACAGTTTAATTGAAATTAACTAATGTTTAATGATGATATAAGAAAAGGAAGGAAAAGTCCTGGCCTTTTCAATTCCTCACAATCGTTGATTTAGTATTAATTTTTACATGGCATTTTGCCACGTATTAGCGAATTTCCCTTTAGGGCCATATAGACGTTTATATACATACAATATATGTACAATGTATATGTAGTGTTGAAAAATTATCTCTCACCCACTGTATACAAATGGAAAACTTAAATTTTAATAGCTAATGATGTCATAATTAAGTTTTTTGCCAATAACGCTACTTAGAATGGTCCGATTGAGCAGAAACCGGTTCCAATTAAAAGAAGACCTTCCAGGCGCATTGCGAACTGGCTTAGCTCGCCGTTATTCTGTGGGAGCCATTTTTGTCCTAAGAGCGGAACTAAAGATAGGGGTCTTTCTTTCATACTACCTTCTCAGGATCTCGCAATACTGAACCTAACAGATATCTCAGAAGTCATTGACCTGGACGATATATATATATATATATATATATATATATATATATATATATATATATATATATATATATTATATATATATATATATATATATATATATATATATATATATATATATATATATATATATATATAATATATAAATATATATATATATATATATATTATATATATATATATATATATATATATATATATATATATATATATATATATATACATATTTACTACATTAAATAATATATATTATCCAACGTCTGTGTCACTAGGGATGGTCTAATTCAGCTGAAACAGGTCTTAATCTATTTAGCTTGCCGTCAACTAAAATATGTAATACCTTGTTTAAAAGCCAATATTTTTAATGACGTCATATCTAGGGTTGATGACGAAGTTTTTTCCAAATAGTAGGCCTCGTAACCTTCTTAACATCTCGCCATATGCCAAGTTTTGTTTCTACACTGGTAGATCTTTTACACAGACACACACACATATATGTATTTGCATATTTTTTTGTACATTCATACTCCCTCAACATACGTTATCTAATTAACCTCACACATTTCCATTATGGGAATTTCCATTATTCCATCAATGGATTGCTAAAACTCTTTTTTAGCTGGCTTCATTTGCATCTTTGACACTTTTTGAATGCTACTATGTAAGTATAAGTATCTCAAGTTATACTAAGCCCTCATTAAAGCATCTGCACCCTCATACGAAATTAATTGAGTTATACTAAGCCCTCAATAATCGCCCCTCCCAAGAGTTTGGGCTGGATCCGCGCCAGACCCACGATCTTAAAGTATTTAATACCTAACTCTCTGACTGTAAAGAGAATAAAGGGTCTTCCCTATATTCAAGGGTGTAATTTGCCTTCCGCCTTTACGAATGTCCGTGCCCTCGAACCATATCCGGGCCTGCATATTGTTGCAGGATTTGATACAATATTGTATGCATCTTGTTGGATTTAAGAAAGCCTTCAAGAGTTATCGTTGGCCATACGCAAGGGAGTAGTAACTGAAGGATCCTGTGATCCATCAGTCGAGTTTGTGATCCATCTTGAGCCATCATTAAGCCTGACTATCGAGCTTGAGATATAGCTCAAAAATCGATCCGCAGATAAAATTGTAAAATACAGGTTCTAATAGTACTATTAAGTAATTAGATGATCATACTTGCGAATCTCCGTCACATAATCCTGTCCTCTCTCCAACAGATGATCAATATCAATTAACTTTTCATGTTTAGCTTTAGAAGCAATGCCGAAGAGTTGAACACCAGATAAAGTTTTTGCCAGCTGTGTGATGGCCATACCCTGAAAAATGTTGCATTCATATAAGCAAGTCGACTTATAAGCCAATTCTTACTGGTCATCCTACAGACTTATTACTTACTATATTTTAAGCACGAATATGGCAGGTTAAGAGTCATAAAGCATTAGAGGCCCTCTTCTACAATTTGTTGATGACAACCACTTTCCCCTTACCTTGATCTTATTCCTACTTAAATAAATTTGTTATAAGATGATATTATGATAAGAATCATAATATCATCTATTCTATTTTATTTTTCTTTATTCCTTAAAATGCAACGTATTACTCATAATTAATTAGACTTTAAAAGACAGAATTGTGTACTCCTGACGAAAAGACTTGAGTTTTGCACCGTGAGAAGGAGTGTTTTAATATATTAAATTTAAAGATTTTAAGCCTATGTAATGTTAACTATGTATTATACAAAAAAAAAAAGAAGTCGAACTTATACAAAATAATATTAAACCTAAACATATTTGTAATACGCACACATACATATATACATAATATGACAAAACAATTCTGGCGTGTTGGTCTGCATGCCGGGCGAATTTCATTTGGAATGTGTGTTTCCAAATATATATATACATATATATATATATATATATATATATATATATATATATATATATATATATTATATATATAATATATATATATATATATATATATATATATATATGTATATATACTTAGGGCAAAATTTACAATATTAATTTTTGATACAAGATATGGAATTTAATTGTTGAACTCACTTTTTTGCTCGGCTAAAATCCCTAGGCCAAAATTCATTCGGCTACCGGATACCGAGACCAGAATATACTCCACTAGTGAATCCCAGGCAAAAGTTTTTCGCTAGGTGATTTTCGGGCCAAATTTATCCGGCTAGCAGATCCCCTGGCCAGAATATATCCGACAAGCAGATCGCCAGGCCAGAATATTACCGGCTGGTAGATCCCCATGCCAGAATCCACCTAGCTAGCGAATGTGCATAATCCAGAATAATTTGTTGCCTAAACATGAAATTAACACTCAACTTACAACTCCTCCTCCAGCTGAATGAATTAAAATGCTATTGCCAGCTTCAACTCTTGCTAAATCAAATAAAATGATGTAGGCAACAATGTAGTTAACTGCTAAAGCTGCTGCATCATTAAAGGGCATATCATCTGGTATAGGGAAGACTAGACCAACTGGGACGCTGACGTACTCGGCCCAGGCTCCAAACTCAGGAAGCCCCACCACACGGTCTCCAACCTACAATTTAAAGAAAAAGAAGTATAAATATGCATCAATTTAAGATTAATTTGAAGTGTATGAGAGACTTCAGAATAAAACTTGAGAGGGAGGAGGCTGGCTCGAACTTAATACCAGCACTACGGAAATTAAAAAAAAAATCTTTCAAGAGATCCGCAAGCTGGAACCATTTACCATTGTTATCTGTTCAGTTGATCTCTGAAGATGATCTTCAGAGGGCTCGTCGTGCTCATTGAGACTTGAAGTTAATCACTGATTTAACTTTATTAGTTGAGAGCTCGAGTGTTGCCCCGCCTGCTGATGATGGCGTTATGCCGAAACCGGTCCAGGGATATTTATATCCAACAGCAAGTATCGACGGTAGCTGATTCGTCGATTAAAACAAAATAATTAATTCAAAAGAATTTTTAATATAATTTAAAATTTTAACAATAAAAGTAAATGTTAATACAAATTTAATATGCTATCTTCGTTTATTTCAAATGGCAAGGCGTTGGCGTCAAACATTTTAAATGTTTGAGATGGATCTCCAAGTTTTTCCGACATTATTGCGTTCCATCCAAGCAAAAAAAACCGCTTTATATATAATAAAACTATATATAAAATAAATAAATAAAACTTTTTATTTGCCAATAAGTATACAAAAATATACAATAGCTTGAGGTCATATATAGTTTAATAAAATACATCAAATAATTAGATTACACTTAACAATGCATGACGTAATTATTTATTTAATTAAAAACTCTGATAAATTATAAATGGGTTTTTTGATGAGCAATTCTTTGCATTTTGATTTAAAACATTTTATTTCAGCAATGTCTTTTATATCTTGTGGTAAAGAGTTGTACAATACTACCCCTGAGTAATCTGAACTAAATTTATATTTTGAAGTTTTATGTTGGTTTATTCTTAATATTTTTTATTTTGGTATTATAGTGGTGCTTATCTCCATTTTTTGTATAATTGCCAAACTTTTTCTTCACTTGAACTAGCTGGTTTAGTATATATATGGCTGTTATTGTTAAAACTTTAAATTTCCTGAATAATGTCTTGCAGGATTTTCTAGGTGGTATATTACCTATGCATCTAAGTATTTTCTTTTGAATAATTAAAGATTTACGCGCACAAGGAGCATTGCCCCAGAGCTCAACACCATACAACTTTGACTTGACAAGTCCATTATAAACCTGAAGAAGCTCATTTTGAGTTAAACATTTTTTAAGCTCCCTGATTATATAGTAGCTTGAGCTTAATTTCTTGTTTGTTTCTTCAATTTGATTCACCCAGCTAATTGTTTGATCTATTTTTACTCCTAATAATTTAGTAATTTTACATTCAGCAATATTATTGTCATTATATTTCAAATTTAAATTATTATTTACTCTGTTCCCATTTACCCTATTTACTACTCGAATAAATTCTGTTTTAGATTCATTAAGCATTAATCTAATTAGTCTAATCCACCTTGCTAGTTGTTTTAAGGCCATATTAGCGGTTTTTCCAGTATGTCATCATTTGAACCAACAAAAACCATAGTTACATCATCTGCATATAGAATAATTTTATTAGACTTAATGGCCTTTGTAATGTCATTAATATATATAAGGAACAACAAAGGTCCAAGTGTAGACCCTTGTGGTACTCCTAAAACCAATATTTTAGGTTCAGACTTAATTTCTCCCTTATCATTTTTAATTACAACGAACTGAGACCTATTTTCAAGATAAGATTTTATTAGTTCCCATGCAGTACCCCTTATACCTAGTCTGTTTAGTTTCTTCAGCAGTAATTGATGATCAACCAAGTCAAAAGCCTTGGATAAATCAACAAGTATTGCCAAAAATTTTTCACTATTATCTAAATTATCATAAAATTTAGTTAACGGATTATTTAATGCTGATATGGTTAATCTTGATTTTTCTAAACCCATATTGCTCATCAACTAAAACACCAAATTTACTTAAAAAGCTCATAAATACGTCATGTATATTCAATGATGTTGGAATATCTTCAAATATTTTTTTTCTGTGGAATATGTCCCCGTGTAATTTTGTTCCGTTGTTTATATATATATATATATATAATATATATATATATATATATATATATATATATTATATATATATATATATATATATATATATATATATATATATATATATATATATATATATATATATATATATATATATATATATCTTGATCAGTGAGACCCCCACAAAAAATTAACGTCCTCTCTTTCCTCCTCTATGAGCTCATATTATTTCCTTCGTAAAACCGCTAAAATATAAAAAAATGGATGGTAGTGAAAAAATCCCACATTTCATAGTAATATAGTAATTTTGACACCTAGCAGATTTCAGAATAGTTATAAATAATCAC
>JACMZG010001893.1:33328037-33360537 GCA_018340805.1 Microvelia longipes | reverse complement strand
AATTTATTATGGTCTTTTTGTCTTTTACGCTCCCTAGAGTGTAACTTAAGAGCTTTTTTGGGATTTGCTTTACAAAAGTCACATTGTCCAACTGTTTTCTTGGCCTCCGAAATTTCAAGGTTTTATTCTGGTGCAAGTTATGAGGTAGAATTGCTCGCAGTCAGTACATTTAATGACCTTAGTGTTGTTGTCAATATCATCTTGACAGAAATCTCAGTGAGCCATCATATGAAATGAATAATTTGAAGAAACTCCTTCCATAAATTAAGTAGTTTAACCCAGCAATACAAGGATGTATTGCAGTTAGAGAATTAGAATTCTACTTTAGTTTACCTCTAACTGAACGAACGTCAGTGAGTTCTTACATTTCACAAGATTAAGACGACGCTTATGTTTGTTTGTACGTTGTTGTAACTGTCTAGTTTTTGGTTATATTCCAACCAATTTTGTCAAAATAACAGCCAATATAGCAGACCGAATAAAAATAATTTGGTGCCAAAAACTCGTGTTGTATATCAATTAAAAGCTCTTAAATGAAAAAAAAAATATTTAATAAGTTAAAATTTTAAAAATGTCCAAAAATTTGAATATAAAAAATAAATTATTAGGAATAAATCAAGTAATATATTGTTTAAAAGCTCTTGATTAGTGGAACAAAAAATGTTATCCACTTTATTCCAAAAAAATCAACATGGCGGCCATAATTTAGTATAATAATTAGTTTTTACTATTTTTATAAGAATTTACAACTTAAAGATCAATTATTATGTACTTTAGATACTTAGGGAGCGAAGCGAGTACTTATTAGTGTCTATTACTAACTGCGAAAGAAGCGAGTCCGTTATTAAATATTTTTATTTTATCTATTCTTTTGCTCTTTTAATTTATTTAAATCACTTTAAGTATAAGTTTCTACTTTACTAAGTAAGGCTTTTTGAAATTTTTTGTCTTATTAAATTCTCTAATATCCCCCCTTCAAAATTCACTAAAATTTTTATTTAAAGAACCTAATAAACTATTTAACTCCAAATTTAAAGGCTATAAACAGAAGACAATATTTTCACTATAGCCTTCAGACTTCAGGCCAAGACTCGAAGTTCGATCTAACTCCTGGAGTGCTCTTGAGAGTAAAAACGTTTTCAGACCTTGGTTTAGGTGTATAGAGCATTTTTCTTCTATTTGATTTTCCGAAAAAAAAAATAATACGGTGCATGGGCATGCACCGTAAGGATTCTCTCTGAAATTCAATAGACCTAAGAGGCTTTTACCTGAAGGTATCCATTTCGGAAAAGAATTAAATTGATTTGAAATTTGGTACAATCTATCACTTTTCGTGATATATAAGTACACTAAGTTCATGTGATGTACAAGGCTGTACATCACATTTCAATATCAATAAGTATATTTGCAGTTTTAGTCATCGAATAAAGTCAGTACTTGGATGGGTGATCACTGGCAATAAAATGAACGTTTTTACTGTCTGCGGCCGAGCGAAGCGAGTTCAAAGAGGTATTGACGAGCGTAGCGAATGCGGTATAATTTCGTATTTACCCAGTACCCGATTTTTATTTAATATTTTTATATAAAGAAGTCATGGTTGTGGACAAATACATTTGGGAATTCGATTATATTGTAACAATATGTTATTTGCCAAAACTAGAAATATGACAAACTCATACAGGACAACAATGTGGCCATATGGGGGCCTCGGGGGCGGTGAGTGGATTGGCCGAAGACCTTTATTTTATTTTTCGGTAAGTCGTGGTGGCCGTAATGAAACCAGCCTTCAGGCCGCATAACAATTTTTTAAAAAAATCACAACTTCATTCTAATGCTTTGTTTTTATGAGACATTCGATGAAGAGATAATACGAATTCTATAATAAATAATTTTAAAAAATTATTCAAATTTTAAATAAATAAAAGTTTTAATTTAAGTAAATTAAAACAAATTTAAGTTAAAAAAATAATGATCCATATGTTACCATGATTTGACTTTAATAAGGACGTGTCCCGGCTCCACCGTGGGTCTGGCCTTATTCATCAGCTTGATGGATTTCAATCCACCGAAACTGCTCAACACCAAGGCCCTCATTTCAGCAGGGACCGGCGAGTCTTGAGTTGCGTCTGTTTCAGGCATAACGTAGATTAGGGTCGACTACAGATGCTTGCTGGGTGCCACTCGGAGGCAAAGTGATGCTGGCTAACAGGTTATATTGCCCCCCCTCTTACTGTACACACCCCATCAAGGGGGCAACTTTATTTATTCCCCACTCTTTCATTTAATTTATCTTATTTTTTACGAAATAATTATTTGAATCTTTTTGAGTTGAAACGATGTACACTTAAATAAAATATATGAAATACTAATTTATAAAACTTTTAATATAATTACTGCAATAAAAGAGGAGAGTATATAGCAAGATATTGACAGTGAGCATAGCAGAGAGGGAATAATCCATTACTCGATACCTGCCATGTGAGCGGTGAGTTTTAATAAAACTTTCAAAAATAAGCGTTTGGCACTGGTACTAACTACCATATGTAAGTAGTTCTAAAGAACCTTTAGAATAAAACCTAAATAAAATTAACCATCTATTCTGTACTTGGATGGGTAACCGCTGACCGCTAAGAAAAAAAAAACAAATGTATGTATATTATACAAATACATACAAATGTATGTATACATACATTCAGGTCAGAACGAAGAACTCTTTCACTTGTCATTTTATAACTTTACCAAACAACTTAAACCAAACACTTGATTTAAAAAAGAAATCAAAACAGATTTGATGGTAAAAGTTTGTTTTCTGAACCAAGACTGGAACTTTTTTTAAGTTAGTCAAACGGATTAAAATTATTTATTCCTAGTACCCCTGCTTAGATCACTTGCAACTTTCATTATTTTCCTTGACTCATCTTTAATCCTTAAGTTGACACTAGGGTTATTTTACCTGAAAGTATTTTGGTAAACAAGTTTGTGTCAATTACTAATGTATTAATAACTCTATTCAAAGTTATAACCTATCTTGCCTTTCTTTATTCAATTCATTTTTTGTGAAAATTGTTTAAAAATACAAAGTTTCAAATGTCACAATAATGGCTTGTTTGAAAATAAATTCAAACCAAAAACTAATTGAAAATTCTTGAAACTGAATCGGACTATTATACACATTACTTAGCTTTCACCTACTGCGAGATAGGATGACAGTGTTTTGTATGTTACACATTAGGTCTGCTAATTTTGGTATACATAAACAAATATTGGTTTTAAATTATAGAAAACAGTATACAAAAACATAACATGCTAACGAATTGATAACAAAAAAACATATATGAGTTATACTTTGCAGTGTAGAGGAAAAGAATTGTTTTTTGAAAATTTTTTCATAAAAAATATATATGTCCACCATTAAATGTCAGAGTAATTACAAACTAAGATAATTTCAGGTCTTAATGATAAGTTCATAGTTTCTTATTACTGGGTTAAGTATTGTTTTCACCTAGAAAATAATGTAAAAAAACAGAACGATCGATTTTTGTACCAAGATTCCACTGAAGGCTACGACGTTAACACATAAACACTCACACATACGGACAAAGAACTCAGGCGTGTCAAAGAACTATAACTCAGGCGTGTGAAAGAACTATAACTCTATAATCAGGCGTGTGAAAGAACTATAACTCAGGCGTGTAACTATAACTCGTGTGAAAGAACTATAACTCAGGCGTGTGAAAGAACTATAACTCAGGCGTGTGAAAGAACTATAACTCAGGCGTGTGAATGACCCGGTTTCGGGTTATTAATGCAAACTCAATACTTTGCCTGTCAACGTCTGGTAGAAATGAATACAAGTTGACGACAGTTTTACAATACACAGGATAACCTGACCCGGCTTTACCTCTATCTCTTGCACCCCAAAAAATAAATTCTCTTTCAAATAAGTAGTTTCAAAATAACACGGAAAAATTAGAACTATGAAACTGTTATGACCTGTACAGATGACTACGGTGGAGGCTATCCTTAGTAAAGTGACCTGTTCCCCTTTATAATGATAATCATGCTCAAATTTATATATTGGTGTGGTGTGACAGACTGCCAATACCACTGCCACTTCGGAAGATTAAATTTCTTCGTCGCGTCTTTAATTGTAAAATGGCTCCGTATAGCAATCACTAGAATAACTGAAATTTTGTTGGTTTGAAAGTTAGTTTTATAAAGGTAAATTGTGTCGACTCTGTAGGTCAACTTTTCCATTATACAGTAGGTACGTAGAAAAATATATCATTTGATACTACCGAGTTTTGCGAAACATGAATAGTTGACACAATATATTGTGTTATTCAATATCTGTGGCACAATTATATTGTATGTAGAAAAAGTACATTGTTAACAATTTCACCGGACTTATACATTGAGTCATTATTTCAGGTGTTTTAAACCCTTGAGAAAAGCTTCTACAAACCTTATCTGTCTGTATGTGTGCGTGTGTAACGTGATCCCCACCTCATAAGCTCATTTCTCTACGAAAATTCGCTAAAATGAAATCGGTGCGGAAATCAATTTTTAGGTCTAGATGTACTATCCGGAAAATATTTTCTATGACCTTATTAACCAGCAATAATTTTAATATTCATAAAACAGAATGTTTCGATCAATTTGAAATCCGGGACGCATGTAGTCATTTATAAAGCCAACGATTTGGCAAGTTGAAACTTGCCATCTCATTATCAGCATTAGTTTCATTTTTATCGAATGACTTGTATTCGTTTTTTTTTAAATTGTTAAAAATCGAAAAAAATTGGTGTAAGTTTCGTTCCAATCCGGCAAGCGAATCTACGTTTTGTTATGGATCGTAAAACTTAAGATGCATTGAGCGAAGTCAATGCCTGGGTGGGTGACCTCCTAGGACGAGCTAAGCTCGTCATGTTTTCGCTACGCTCTAAGGATGGCGAATCCGATGTGGAGAGGATTAGTTTTGAGGTACCCTGTATACTTTTACTGTATATTTTTATCTTTTTCTTCATTTTCTTTTGTACCGATTTTTGTATTTTCTTATGAAATCAAAATTAGATAGCACGGTTAATTTTTTATTTTTAGGCAGCTCAACCCTAAAGACTTTGTCACTATGATAAAACCACACAGAATGTCTTAAAAAATTGTTAAACCAGATTATTTTCATAAAAGGGTTTCTATATTAGTACCCACATTGAATTTTTCTTTTCCAATGTGTTCATGGAAAAACAAAACTGTTACTACATTGGACTGTTCAAACTGTTACTACATTGGAATGTTCAAACTGTTACTACATTGGACTGTTCAAACAGATACTACATTGAACTGTTCAAATTGTTACGCCATTGTCAGCAAACTATTCGATTATCCACAATGTGATTTTGATGCAACTGTTGATAAATAAACAGAGGTTAGTTTGAACTTGGAATAAAAACACAGTGCTAAATAAATAATAAATTACACTTTATTAAAACAAAAAACAAATAAATAAGTAAATAAAATAAATTTATCCGTAAATTAATAACTATACTTCGTCTTTTACAACTAGGCACCTCATATGGATTTTACACGAGTAGTAGATTAATCCAATCCTTATTTAAATCAAATGTAAATATATGATTTGTGACATTTCTTCGATTAGTGATAATCATAACTACACACACACACCCCTTTTTGTACCCTTGAGGAGAGCATCACCTCCTTCTTTCGTGGACACTTTATATGAAACACCATGTATATATGTATATATATATATATATATATATATATATATATATATATATATTATATATATTATATATATAATATATATATATATATATATATATATATATATATATATATATATGAGGGCCTAAAGACGTAGTATACAAGTAATATAAATTCCTTACATTTACCCCTTATCTGTTGTTCTTACCATTTCATAATAGTTAATCAAGTAATCTGGCCTGCTCATTCTTGAAGGAGGCTCTTTGCCGTTTCTTTTAAGGGGTGGGGGATGCCCCCTATTATTGTATTATCACTGGGCTATATAAAAAATATCACCTAATTTTAAAAATATGTCTCTTGCCATAAAATCCTGTCAAGATCAAAATTGTGATTTACCATTATTATTTTGGTGACTATTAACCAAATATGGTAATTTTGTTACTAATTTGAGGCACTCAGAAAATTTAAGTTATGAGACCACGTATTATTCCCGTTTAGAATCCGCATTGAATCCTAAGAATTTCTATTCCAATATCATTATATCTAGGTTATTTCTTATCCCCCTGTTGCTTGACATATATCATAGATTATTTGAAAACATTTCTTTGCTGTAGTTTTGAACAAAAATATATGATATATGTCAATCAATAGCGTTATAAAAAATCACCCAAATATAATGATATTGGTATCAAATTTCTTAGGATTCAATGTGGTTTCTAAACGGCAACGCTACGTCATCCCATAACTTAACTTTTTAGGTAACCAAAAGTATAAGGAAAATTTCATATTTTGGTAATAGTCACCAGAGTAATAGTAATAAATTTGAACTCACAAGAGTCAGTTAACAGGGGCTAACTGGGAGACATTTTCAAAAGACTTAGGCCATGTTTTTCTTTATTTATGAAGGATTTATTGTTGTTGGATCCAGAATGTTTTTCCCTGTATATATCCATGGATAGTACCTGCATTTTATTATTGGACATTATTATTGTCTTACATATGGGTACTTTAAAATATTAAATTAAAAAATACCTTGTATTTTTTAATTTAATATCTTCAAGTAATATTTGTTGCACCCCCCCCCTTACTTTTTAGATACCCCCTCAGAGATGAGCCCCTCAAAGAAACCCTGGCTCTTTGTTTTCTTGTCGCCATAGTATTGAACAGAATTACGCTTTATCAATTACTTTCGCGATCAAAATTATATTAGGAACTCATTTATTTATATAAAATTAAGCCTGTTTGGAGCCCTAAATTTTAAAAGATTATAAAAGCGGAAGTATGAACCATTTCACAGTTAGGATAAGAGTAAGGAACTTGCGCACATCAAGTCTTTGAAATAGTAAATTTAACTTTAAAATACACAACACTTATTTATATACAAGATCAATGTCAACCCAGGCCAACTATTTACAGTACAAACAAAAATCAACAAGTAAATAAATAATAATTAAGAAAAATATTAATAATTTTTACAATAAATTGAACAAATAATAAGACTCACTCCATGAAGCGATTGATTTAAAAATAAAATCTTAACAAAATTTTTATTTATGAGCGGTCTTTTATGCTTCTGTATACATATATAATAATACACTTAACTCTTTACAATGGGCAACATGTACAACCTTGTAGTATTATTTTAATTCGTATCTTGCATTGTACGTATTATTTTTTTTAATTAAAGATAGAGAGGATTTTACAACATTCAATATAAACGAATAAATAGAAACTTAGATATAACATCTAATTATTCTAAACACATTGTATCGGTCAAAAGCATGCTTTCAAATAAGTTGATTACTTGGCTGCAACAGCTTAGCAAAGTACGCTTTGACATCATTAGAGGAATAGCTATGTTTACTACGGTAAACATAGCTATTCCTCTAATGATGTCTTTGTTCGCAATGACGATAAATTTTATAAATCCTAACTTCTAAACATATGATTACACACTAAGATAATACCTTAACAGATTGTAACTTCGAGTAGACTTATAAGAAATAATTAATTATAATATGACACTTAATAAGCACTTAGTAATACCGAGTAATGGTTAGGCGTTACACTTCTTCTTTTTATAAGAACAAAATGATCATATAAAGAGTAAAAAACAAACGAGAAATAATTAACAAATAAATCAACAAATGAAATAAATTAATTAACTAGAGTTAAATACACGCGGTGTACAATGTATAAGATGAAAGCCATGTAGACGCGTGTCTGAGTAAGTAGAAAGAGCGAGGTTAAGGACAAGGCGATTTACTCGATCAGAGTATGACAGAGTTGTTGAGCGGGCATAAAACCTCTCCCACCGTCAGGCCCCCTGGGGTAGCGGATTAAAGCGCCGGCTTCGCCCTGCGATAGTCTTCTCCCATCCTTAGTCCAGAAGCTTGAACTCCTATCCAAACTTGACTTTCTCATAGATATACTATCGATAGAAGCTCCGCTATTTGAACGGGACCTCGCTGAACAGTAACCTTCGGAATCTCTTGAACCAGACCTAAGACGACAACAGCACTCTGAAACGGATTCGATAGAGAACCTTCTGAGGTCCGTAGCCGAAACGCCACTGTTCGAGCGGGACCTTGGAGAGTAACCTTCCGAGTCCGTTGAAAACCTTCGTTCGTAATATCTACTGCCTGGTCTTGACCAACTGTCGGAACTTCCGCTATCTGTTCCGGAGTCCCTGGACCATCTCCGCCCTCCGAATTCGTTGTGAAGAAGATGAGGAGACGAACATCTCCTTTGTAATCTTAACTTCCGGTCTTCCGCTTCCGAACTACTTTGGCAAGACGAAAAGTAATCTTGTTCGTAAGTTCTGACGGTTTTCTTAATTTTCTTTTTCTTTTCTGGACTCACGGGCGTATTGAGCTGTAAAACTTCAAAATCTTGTCCGTCCTTCCTGATCCATTCCTTTTGAATAGCGTTGTGAGCGGATTCCGTGCGCAAAAATTCTACCACAGCACAAAAATTGCCCATCATTTGAGGATGCTTGTTGGCAAAAGACCGAATATCACTAGGGACCGGATTTCCGGGTCTAAGAATTCTAACTAAAGATATTTCACCGCACGATTTAAAAAGTTCGGCGATGCACTCGATAGAAGTCTTGTCCTGTGGTAAGTTGATAGCTACTACTGTTCTAGAAGGAGCTGTCTGATCGAATGCCGGTAACGGATCTTTTCTCCTTAGCTTAGTACCAGCTTCGTTTATTTCAAGTTTTTGCGATTTCTGTAAAGCATAAGCGACAGCACGCCAATCTTTAGCTAAATGTTTGACTCTTTTAAAACTCGATATGAGCTTTAAAGAAACGTACCCTTCTTTATTTCGCTTTACATGTTTCAGTAGAAATGCGTCTTTAGTTATATTGCCGTCGGAAAAATAAAATTCTACCTGATCGACTATCTTCTGTACAGTTTCCTGATCTGGGATTTCAAACGGTTCTTCTTCTTCGGCAACATTATCGGAACCGGGTGCCTGGGGTTCAGGAACCTCTTCGGTCGAAGATTCCGGTGACGAAGGCTCGATTTGCTCGCAATTTGATTCCGATACTTGTTTATCATTTTCCTCCATTGCCATTGTACCCGGTTCACTGATAACTTGGCTTATTTATTCGCGCACTAAATTTAATCACTTTTTACATGGGCGAGTATAGAAATGCGGCACATAACTGGGCCGGTGCCCGCCCTCACTAGGTTATATAGACATTGAGCGAGAAGTCAATCCAGGGCCAATGTCACCCCTCTAAATCTGTAAGTTACCTGAGCTTGCCTTATACTTACCTTGAATACACCCTACTCTTCTTAATTTGTATTCTAGTATTATGTGATATAACTTATTATTTAACACTTAATATGATAAACTTAAATTCTAAGTCATTAAAATAAAATATATTTGTTTTATATGTGATCTAACATCTTCTATTTGCCTGCTCATTAACCCTACGTTGAATAACAGTGCCTTTTAAGGAATTGTCTTTTAAAAAAATCTTTACTGAAGTGGTTCTTATAGACCCAAATTCCGGAAGTGTGTAGCACATAATTTTCAGAGGTCCGTAATCTCAAAAAAGTAAATTTTGCCCAATCGAAGTCGGCGAAGTCAAGCAATTTTCAGTCAAGAACATATCAGACATATGAAGTCTGATATTTATTTTTGCCGACTTCGATCTAGATTCTGATATTTTCTTTTTGCCGACTCTCCGACTCCTTGTCTACTCATTTTAAGTGAATTTTCGAAAAAAATAAGCCTATGAGGTTGGTTGGTGGCATGGAGAGGGGGAAGGTGGAGGGTGGGTTTTTTGAAAGAGGGAGAATCATGAATATTTATTTATCAAGAATATATATATATATATATATATAATATATATATATATATATATTATATATATATATATATATATATAATATATATATAAACTTGATCACTTGTGCTAAGTTTCATATTACTAATGCATCAATCATACTGCTATGCATTTGTTTATTTTTTATCGAAGACTTGTATATGTTTTTTATAAAATTGTAAAAAATTGATTATGATTATGATTGATGTGTGTGTGTGTGTGTGTGTGTATGAATTTACGAGATTTTTGTTCCTAGACGTTTCTATGGGACACGATAAGTTTCGAATGCTTTATCAGATCGAAATATAACTTGGTATAAAAATCCAACTTGTTAATGTCCCTAATATGTGTACCATCATTAACACACAGTAATGACTGCACAAACATATCAAAAATTGGAAAATCTTCAATTATTTAATGTAATATTAAATAATTATTCTAAATATTATGTACATATTTATAGATATAGAGTATTTATCGTAAAAGAGAGTTTTAAATTATCTGTTTTTATTTTTCAAGTTCTAAGGAGTCATAGTTAGTGAAAAAGCCGACTACTTCAAAAATTGCCGACTCTATAGCCCTGGTTTTGCCAAACTTCATATAGGTAGTAGTCAAATCAAATCAAATTTTGTATTTAATTAATTAATATTGTTTTTATTAAATACAGCCATTTTTTGATTCATATAGGTTATAGTATGAAACGAGTTGTAGGCGTGCTTTTATTTCTTGTTTTTGCTTTTTGTTGAGTTTTGTGAAGACGATATCTTCCGGTCGGATTACAATTTTTAAATCAAACTCGGTACGAAAATCCATTTGGAAGAGGTCACGAACCCATTGAAAACAGGGCTGCCAACTCCTTCATAGTTTCAGATTCATCCTCATTGAAAAACACAGAGCCTAATTCCTCCCCTATTCTTGGAGTCTATAAATACATCTTACGTCCATGTATTTGTTTATGTCTTCATAATTGTCAGTTATGCTTGTACATAATAAAATAATTGTATTTGTTGTTCCATATTATGGACGCAATCCATATACAAAGGTTCAAAATCAAGGCTTTGAAAAAAAGAAATTTGTCTTCACTCAAAATTTATTTTAGATCCAAAGAAATGATGCAGGATGGACGGCATTACTGAAGCGTCTACTGCAAATTGCCTGCCTCGGTTGTGCAAATGACCTGCCGTGGTATTGCCCCTGCAGGTTATTCCTGTAGCCTTACCTCACCTTCAGCTAGGGGGAGGGGTGGGGGCGAAAATTTAAAAATCCTGCCTAGTATAAAAAATGTCTACTTCATTAGAATATACATTTTTTAAAATTGACAAAAATTCTTATATTTTTGTTAAGGGAAAAGTTATGTATTTTGTTTGTTTTTTATATCTGCAAATATTTCAGGAGTCTATTCAACTGTTAAATTATGTGGTCAACAGGATAGGGAGAGGGGGTTAGGATATCCTCCTTGAAAACCAGGTTGCTGTGACATCATTAACCTAGTTTGCTGAGCCAGCAATATTGACAAAAGACGGGCCGGGGGGCCTTCCTGTGGCCGCATCGCGGCCACACTGTTGCTACATTGGTTAGCGAATTTTTGTCGCCTCGCTATTTTCGTTTTAATATTTATTGTTACGTGGCATTTTGCCATGTATCTAGCGAATTTTCATCGCCACGCTATTTTTGTTATAGTATTTATTATTACATGTTTTTTTGCCATTTATCTAATAAATTTTAATCGCCTTACCTTTTTACTACAAGCAACAAGTATAAACTAACTTTTTATTTAAAATATTTTTTCTCACTCGCATTTGGTTCCAGCGAGTGAGAAAAACATCAAAACATAAAGATCAGCTATAGAATTCCAGGTGCCTGAATTTATGTCAAAATAATGTATAATAAAACAACCTTCTTTTTTAGTCAAAGGTGATGACGTCATATTTAAATTATTTGCCTTTTGTGCCCCTTAGAGTAGACCGATTAGAGGTCATTGAGTATACAATACAATATATATATATAATATATATATATATATATAATATTATATATATAATTATATGTATATTATATATTATATATATGATATAAATATATATATATATATATATACATATATATATATAATATATAGTATATCTATATAATATTATTATATATAATTTATTTATATAAGTATGTACGTCTAGGTCATTATTTTGACATAAATTTCTGGCACTAGAATTCTATAGCTGATCTTTATGTTTTGATGGCACTGGAACCAAATGCGATGAGAAAAATATTTTAAATGAGAAGTTAGATTATACTTGTTGCTTGCAGTAATGTTGTTGTATAATATATATATATATATATTATATGTATACCCATTCGTCCGATCGAGCCTGAAACCGATCTCATCGTTTATCTCAACGACCATAACAAGTATATTGTGGTTAATAAGATTACTTTAAGGCTCATCTAGGCCTGCTTAGATTGCCGTAGTCCGTAGGAGCATTTATTTCTGTTTTTCTGGGACAGTAGGCTATATATTTTATATTTTATTTAATAGTCAATACAATATTACATAGAATGTTATAATTTACAGATATTCACTATAAAAAATAATTGCATTAGTTCCCAATTGTCATAAGCATGGAATAAGAGCCTCCATAAGAAACCCTTGAAACAGGAGACTCTTTGTCACTGATTTCAGGTTTATTGCTTATTAATTTATTTATTGTTTAGTTTATAACAAAAATTATCAAATAATAATAACATTAATAATACTAATAATAAGAAATAAAATACTAATGCTAAGAATAAAAAGAGAGAGAAAAAAAATAAAATTAATTATGTATTATGTGTACTTTAAAAAAAAAATAAAAAACTATGAATTTGCTAACTAGGCAATAGAGCTTTATTGCCTTTTTAAATATATTATAATATTTAAAATATTCTATATTTCTAATTTGCTCTGGTAGCGAGTTGTATTTAGTAAAACACACGATTATAATCAGTTGACAGCGTGGGATAATAATGCAAGGAAGCCAATAAAGGTAACAGTAGTAGTTTCAGACCTACTTCATTGGTTCCTTAACACTGTTTTCCACGCTGTCAACTGATTATAACCGTGTGGTATACTATAGAAACCTCTAAAGAAATCAATACCACTGTAAACCAAGTCTGATGAAGGAAGGTTAGTTAACAAGGATTCCAGCTGTGAACCTAGAGACCGATCTGAGTTAAGATAGGTACCCATTATAGGAAAAATATCTCCCGCTATCAATATCTATATTGCTAAATTGATAATAATTATTACACTTGGGTGGGGGCGATTGGAAGGAACAGGATACTAGGAACTTGGGAGAAGGTATGGGCTCCAATGAGACCTGGATAGAGTTGATACCGAGAACGAGTGGAAAGGTAAGAGTGCGCCTGTGACCACTCCCTATATTACTATAACTAACCTAAGTATGTATGTCAGTCAATAACCAAGTCTTTTATGATAAAACCATTGTCCCTTTGGACTGGTTTTCTCTAAAGTACAGTAGATATTTGAAACATTTTTTAGATTCAAACAATGCCTTAGTGTTGTGATGAAGCTGTTTTAAGCGGATCGATTGTAAAATGAGGTAAGAGGTTGTCTGACATTGGCATTACTAACCCCGTCCAGGCCGTACTGAGGACACGAGGAAGTTGCAAATATCAAGGACTTCCTTCTTCCTCCTTAGAAATGCTTCACTTTGACATCTAACAGTCTCTCCTTGTCTTAAACTTATTTTACAATTATCACAGCAATACTTCATTAGTAGAAATTTATTATTAATTTTCTTTACTATACAATATAGATTTTACAAACATTTGTCGTGGATACAATTTTTGACTTTATAAAAACCGTGGTAGGAACAGAAAGAAATAATGATTTAAAAATATAGGGCCAGACATTACATAAA
This sequence comes from Microvelia longipes, assembly GCA_018340805.1. Classification (NCBI taxonomy): domain Eukaryota; kingdom Metazoa; phylum Arthropoda; class Insecta; order Hemiptera; family Veliidae; genus Microvelia; species Microvelia longipes. The sequence goes on along the minus strand of JACMZG010001893.1, from coordinate 33,346,557 downwards.
GAATCGGAAAAATAGAAGGCCTCCGAACAGAAACACAAATCGGAAAAATAGAAGGCCTGACATGAAGCGGAAAGATAGAAGAGCAAAATCAACGGGCCTGACATGAATCAAGATAGAAGGAAAACAAATCGGAAAAATAAAAAATAAATAGAAGGGCCTGACATGAATCGGAAAGATAGAAGAGCCAAACACAAATCGGAAAAATAGAAGGGCCTGACATGAATCGGAAAGATAGAAGGGCCTGACATGAATCGGAAGATAGAAGGGCTGACATGATCAGCAACGCATCCTTATTACGTATAAGTGAAAATACCTACTTATAAAGTCCTTATAAAATTATTTCTAGAGCGGAGGTCCGCAAGCCGTGCCAATTTACTTTGAAATGCGCGTTTCTTGCTTATCAATCTAATTTAAATTTTCAGTACATATTTAAAAACCTGAGCAGTAGCGTCACAACTTGTTTAATTTTTTTCGAATTTTTCAAAAACAAATGCGCATATTTATCCCATAACTATGCGAATTTACGGCACAGCATTCTCCCCACGGCATAGTATTATTTGCACTCACTTGATTAGTTGATGCTAATTTTTGGCATAAAACTAAATAAAGCATAAAAAACAATAAATAACAAGTTGTGACGCTACTGCTCAGATTTTAATATATACTAAACACTTAAATAAAAAATGTATTAATAAGCAAGAAACGCGCATTTCAAAGAAAATTCGAACGGTTTGCGGACCTGTGTGCTAGAATTATTTTGAAGTTATAGACTAAAATTCCGATAAGGCAACAATTAGCGCCACCATGCATTCGAACCTGGGAACCCTAGCTTTAAGTAGTCTTTTTATTTAATTCAGTAGTCGGTTTTATTAAAATCCATACTCTTCTGTAGCATTGGACGTGGTATTGCTCGAATTTCTTGAGTAATTGCTTCATTCAGGGCTTCAACTATGTAAAGTGGTTTGTGTATACACGTGATTTGAGGTAGCCCCATAAAAAATAGTCGCAAGATGTCAGGTCAACTTGTCACAACGTCTACAGGAGTGTGTGGAGAAAAACTCACACCACTTATCAGATGTTATTTTTCCTACATAATCAATGTTTTATTTTTCCTCTTTAATTTTCATAATGGCATCATCCAAGGTACACACTGAAATAATAAAATTTTAGTTTCATTTGAAAATGAGTGTGTAGCTATTATTTCAAAGCATCCATACCTCCCTGCCGGACCCTGTAATATCACAATTATTTAATAGTTTTTGCGGGTTAGTTTTTAATAAAATCGTGAAATATTTGACAAGTCAAATGGATGCTATCTCAATAAAAAAAGCATCTAGTTGGTCTGATTAGTGTTTTACTTCAATTTGTGATTTAATTAAAACTTTATATTTTGGTAAAGTCGATTACTCGTAACATGCAACTCTAGCTGTTACTAAATATTATCAGTGTAAAATAAATGAACTCAGTGCAAAATTTGTACAGTAAGAATGTTGTCAAGGCTACCGATATGTAGTCTTGAAGTCAGGTATAAGTCGAATATTAAACAAGTTTTGGTCCAAGACAGAATCACTTCCTGATGGCGGGAAGGGAAGCTGGCAATGGAACAGGCAGGAAGCCGGACCAAGGTCGAACATTTACTTTATCTTTTTATATTAACCTACTAACACATTGTTGTGAACCAGCTTCCAACTGTTGCAATGATATTGTGGAAAAAACAACCGTTGCTAATGTGTTGGTCAGTGCGTTGCCTCAAATACTAGGCTGGGCACGGTGCACTCCTTAATCAATCAGCCTCTAGACCAAATCAATGATTCCTATGTATCATATGTAGTATTTAAATGATTTTAGTCAAAAAGAGTCACTAAAAAGTTCCTGGTATAGCCAAGTTCAGGGGTCATGAAACCAAACTTATTATATTGTATATATACTATTACTATTATATATATAATATATATATATATATATATATATATATATTATATATATATATATATATAATATATAAACTGAGTAGTTTTCGCAAAATTATCTGTCTGTAATGTGTATGTGTGGTGTTTTGTGTGTTTTACTTCGAAGCGCCCAGTGTATTTATGCTAGAGATTTGAAATTTTGTACAAAAATCAGTCTACCACTGTAGTTGTTTCTGTTCGTCATAAAAAAAAAATATTTTTTTTATGACGTCATTAACTCGGATATTGACTCAGCAAAATATTTCGAAAAATCATAAAACGCGGAAAAAATGATGCGATCTGATTGAGAATGCGATAAGAAATTTAGCACGCATGTAGCCATGTATAAGACTAACATATATGCCGAGTTTTGTTTCAATATGACAAGTATATCCATGATTTTTGTTGGATTATTAAAATTAAGGAGCACGGAACGTGATCAGTGCTATATGGGTGACCGCCGAGAATGGTACGGATGCATTTACTATCTAAAGCGAGCGAAGCGAGTCCGAAGGCATGTTGCAGAATAAATTTGGCGAACTGTATTCTGAGGACGAGCGAAGCTAGTCCGAACAGGGAGGATGAGCGTAGCGAATCCGGTTGTAATGAGGAAAAGTTCCGAGGTACCCCGTACCCGGTTTTTCCCCTTATTTTTGGGTTTTTTTTTATTACTTTATTTCCTTAGGATTTTTCATGAGAAGGATAGGAAACTGGTTGTAGTCCGTCGTGTTGATGCTTTAACTGTGCGATGACAAGTTTTTTTTCCTTTTTAAGTATCCTTCCTTGTATTGTAATGTTTTAATTTTTATATCAATCTTTTTAACGTAGTTATGAGTTATTAATTTTTGCATCTTGTCATTTTCTTGTTTATATTGTCTTCAGGATGCTCGAATCATTGGCTCGAGGAGAGTGAGTATGGTTTTATTAGCCTTATCCTGATTCATTCGTAACTTGTATTCTGAGGCTGATTCCATTTCTACAAAAAGTAAATTAGAAACGAAATGGCCACACTTCTAGTCCTAGCGTCTGTTCCATTAGTGATTTTTTCCTAAGAAACTTGGCTGAAACGTAATGACTACTTGTACCTGTACCCTGGTTTGAATAGCTTAAATATACCATTTATTTATGTACCCGTTAGGGCAAAGAAACCTGTATGATAAAAATATTATCAAGCTGTGTTACCATTACACTAAACAATATAATATTTTCATTTGTATTCTTACAAATGAAAATAACATTTTGTATCCTTAATATTTTTAATATTAGGAGTTTCATATTTGTATTCTTGTGAAGCATAGTCATATTTTAAAACATTATTGATAACCAATTACTTATATATATATATAATATAATTAATATATATATATATTATATATATATATATATTATATATATATACCTGCCAAGTGAAATTGATCCTAGCTGGGAAACTATCTTCTCTATCTCTTAAGATGCTATTGATTTCTGATTCAAAAAGCTAAAAGATGTAGTATTACACTGATAACTGTAGGCTAAGGTCCCTATCCCTTCCACCAGATCCAACAGACTCAGATAGCTTGCTTCCTATCCTGCCAAAATATTTATTAAATTCATTTGAATTAGAGAAGGTTCAGTTTGTGAGGCGCTGTTATCCTGACATACTATCTCTGTTATATTTGATTCGTCAGATTTCCTGGAACCAGTAGCCTCATTAACAGCACGCCAAAACTTTCTTATATTCTTTCTATACTGTAAAAATAGTCTATTGTAGTAATTAGCTTTAGCCAAATGGAGCAACTTAGTAAGCTTATTTCTATAATTAATATAATTAGTTTTGAGCTAAAGTTTAAAGGGCTACCTTCTAACCTTTTTGGCCTCCTTACCAAACCCTGAGTTATCCAAGGCTTGATTGAATGAATATATGATTTTTACATTTTTCTAAATAGTTTTCCAAATTCATTCAGAAAATCAAGTTCATCCGAATCAGGAGATCTATAGAGAGCAGTAAAAAAATTGTGTTTTAGACTTAATATTTTTTACTGATATTAACATGGAATTTGCTGAGTTCCAGGTTCCAGGTAATGAGCTTGATCTGAGATAGACAGTCACTCCATCACACTTATGGTGCTTAAAGAGTTTATCTCATCTTCATAAATCCAGCCAGCTTAAAACCATTTCATTCATTATTCCAAGTTTCTGTGATAATAATAATCTCATCAATTTTTGCATTTAATGCTTCTAAAAATACACAAACTCATTGGAATTTTTGTCCAGGCTCCTAATGAAATAAATAAACCATTTATTTGGACATATAATGGTAATCATTTAACAAATGTTATTAATAAATTTATTTGTGCAAAGTCGGCGCTAAGCCGTGGTGCCCTCAGAGATAATAAGTTAAGATAATAAGTAATATAAGTAAGTAGAAATTAATTAAGATATAATCACTAAAGTAGTAATCATAAAAAATTAATAAGTTTAAAATAAATTTTTTATGATAAAATAAATGATTTTTTCTTACAAAACATGCACATGCTCACTATTTTAAATTAATCCTAAATATTAAAGTTTTAACTAAATTAACATAATTGAGAATACATACATACATACATCACACACACATACACATATATATATATATTATATATATATATATATATATATAATATATATATATTATATTATATATATTATATATATTATATATTTATATAATATAATATATTAATTATATATATATATATATATAATATATATATAATGTTATATATATATATATATATATTATAGATATATATATATATATATAATTATATATATACTATATATATATATTTTAAATATTTATAGAAATAATTTAAAGACATATGATATACATGTAGAATACATAATTTCAACATTTATTTTGAATACTTGGAGTATTATCATCATTTTTGTTATAATAAAGCTTATTAGGACAATTTTTAAAATTTTAATTAGTTAACTTAATTTGTTTTATTTGCACGAACCACATAGATATTAAATAAATAACCATTTATTTGCAATCTTTACAATTACTCACATATAACAAAAATTTAAAAATTATTTACAATATTATTTAAATATATGGAGGTCCGATATGTCAGGCGCTCGTACCTTAAACATAGATATGTATTAGGAGCCTTAAAATATTAGGAGCCAATTTCTAAGGCTCCTAATATTTAGGTGTATAATTTTTGAGTCAGTATAAAACTTTCTTTTAGAAATAAAATGTTTTAAGCTAGTATGAAATAAAGGACAAATGATGTCACTAGTGACATATGAATGATAAAGAAACGTTTTCTTTTTTTTCTCTCCATATCAAAGTAGAATAATTTATAATCCATATGATGAATAAAGATAATTTGTAAAGTGAAACAAAAATCAGAAAAAATAAGCAAAATTATAGCGTAAACAAAAAAAATTTTTAACTATAAAGAAGATTAACAAATAGCTAACTAAACTAGCTAGCTAACAGCTTGAAGATTAACAACAGCTGGAGCTGATTGTCACTGGCAGTAATTCTGCCAGTAAAACTTACATCTACTAGACTCGCATCTAGTCCTTTTTCTTAATTTGGATCGGCATTAGCTTTCGCCCAAAAGTTATTTTTCCACTGATCCCTAATTACGAGTGATTAAACTAACATTAACTTTTTTAAAAAACACTTTATATTATTATACACATATAAATTGAACTTACAACACTAAAGAATAAAACTAATAGACAGAGTTACAGGTATCAGTGCACTTTTATAGTTTAAAAGTGCTCAATCAGCCTAATAAATAATGTTAAAATCAGCATGATTTGTGGAATATAACTTCTCCCCCTTAAATTGAAGATTTGGGGAGGAACCAACCAAATCTGAGGAATTTTGGGATAATTCTGGAGTGATTTTAATTTTGTGTTTGTAACAATAAGAGTAAAAAAGATAGGATACTGATATTGCTACAATAGCAACTATGGTAATAATATTGTAAGGGTCAAAACGTTTAAAATTTATTGGTACTGAAATATCTGAAAGGATTTCTTTTTGAAAGGATAATTGTTGGGCAAATTTTCTAATTTAAGATTTAAGGGATTTAGTTCAACAGGTTTTTGTAGAATATTTGGATTGATAGGTCTGGGTAGGCTTATATCAGGGATGGAAATATCTTTTAAAATGATTCTGTTATTCGAAATGTTTGTAAGATATTATTATCAAATGTTAAGTTACACATATCATGTAGTTCTATAAGATAAGTACCTTCCATATAGTACTTAATTTTATCTTGACTACACTGTTCTGTCATTAGAGTTTTATTACATACAATAATTTATTTACATCTAGTTTTTTTGATATATGTATGACAAATCTATAGGAGTGGAATGACATACATTAGTTTTACCTGTACGTAACAATAGATTGGTTTCACACAAATCTGGTCTATTATCTAAATCTAATGGAAGAATATCCTTGCATATGTAGGATTTCTTAATCAATTGTTTACATTTAACTGATGAAAATACAAATTTTTTATCATTTAACAACAAATAATCATTTTGGGTATTATTGTAGTAAATGATGACGTCAGATTATATAAACTGGTATGGATATGAGTTGATAATAATCGAAATCGTCTTTTGTCACCAACGGAATTTCAAGGATAAAGGTAATTTGGTACCCTTAGTGTAACATTTAATATTTATGAAATTTTCTAAAAATAAGAGATTCTCTAGAGTAACATCAAGGGGAAGCACAGTGATAGTTAATTGGTTCTGAACATCAATTAAACCTTGTAATAGGTCCTTAGGATTTATTATAGAATTATGAAACACATTAGACTTGGCAAACGACACAGCCACTTCTAAATCGGCCAAGGTATCATATATAATTTGGAAATTACTTAATATTTGTGTAAGGTAACGTGGAAAGTGAATTGGTTGTATTTATTATTTTCGTTTTCTACTACTTCTTTTAGAATATTTTCGATAACCTGTTGATTATGTTCTAAAGTCTTAATGTTCTGTTCAAACTCCGTTGTTATATTATAGAAATACTGTTACTGGGATTCTAAAACTGACTTAATTGAATTTTGATCTCGTGTAATTTCTGTAATGATCTGATCATACTTCATGGCGTCTGTAGAATCTAAATTCCCGGTTATGGTCTTTATAATGGAGCCTAATCCATTAATAAGTCCACGTTTATTTCTGTTTGTGTTGATATTTAAATTATCAGTCAGAGTTGGGTTTAGTTGTTCTAATTGTTTTATTATCTTGTAACTTAATAGATCTGTGAGTTGGAAAGCATTGTCTTGTGTCATGTACCTGCTGTTTCTCGCTGATTCTTTTATTTTGTAATAAAACTTGTTTAGATTGCGGAATTCTTCTATTATTCTGTCTAGACTGTATGTTTGTATAAAATTCCAGTGGTCTGTCTCTACACGTGCCTTGCCTATGTTTAAAGTTAAAATTCCAGGATTATCATTAAGATTAGTTTTGATAGCGTTCCCTTTAACTGATGAAAACATTAAGTACCTGCAACAATTATTTTATATGGGTTTCAAAGATTTTACTACATACTAACTTTTAATTTTATAATTTAAACCTAATTAGTATTTTATTTTAATTCTTCTACACTATTTTGACTAATTACTTTATATAGTAATTTGACTACTTATTATCATCCCCCTTCTTACTAAGGCAAACATTCGTGACTAATCAGTGAATGTTGTTTTGTAGATGTAGATGGCTTATCTAATACGCTTGGTTTACGGAGTTCTTTCATATGAATTATTTCTATTTTATTTTTTTCGGATTTAGAGTCTTTTCTTGATACTTCAACTCTGTTGTGATCTAAAATTTTGGTTATTTCAAAAGGTCCTAAAAATCGGTTTGACTTTTTGTTTCTTGTCTTTGGATTTGTTTTGTAAACGTATTGTCCTACATGAAATTGATTACTCGAATCCCCAGCTGTATTCGTCTTAGTAACAATTTTTTGTTTTGAAGTTTTGAGAGTTTCGCCGACGGTGTCGTAAACTTTCTGTAGACGGTCTTGTGATTGTTAACATAGTCTGTGTAAAAATTGTGAGTGAGGAAGATTTCATGGGGTCACGTAAATCGGTGTGTCCGAAGACAAGTTCGAAGGAGTAAAGTTGGTAGCACTATGGATAGATTGATTGTATGCGATAATGGCATAATCCATGATGTTAGGGTCCTCGCGAGCATGGGTCTCCGAGAGGAGCCTTAAGTGTTCAATGATCGAACTGTGGAATCTTTCTACTATTGAATTACCTTCATGATGGTTTGGTGTGGTAAAGTGAATGTTTATTTTATGGAGTTTTAACATTTCTTTTACCACATCATTATTAAATTCAGGTCCTCCGTCTAATGTTAAGGATCTAGGGATTCCGAAACATGAAAAATATTTTAACAGAGTGTTACTTATGTGGATTGCAGTTTTACCGGCTATTGATAGTGCTTGGGCAAATTTGGAAAATGCATCTACTAAGGTTAGATAATGCTGGCCGTTATAAGTAAAAGTATCTATATGTACTACTTCAAATGGTTTGGAGGCCGTTGGAGTAAGCATCATGGGACATACGGTTTATCCCGTGCATACTTAGTTCTCCTGCAGTCTTCACAAGAGTTAATTATTGTGTTACGAGTCGTTTCATACCTCTCCAATAATACCGACGTTTAAGCTGTTTTAAAGTTTCAGTTTATTCCTCTATGGTTAGTTTTTCCTACGTGATAATCACGAACCAGAGTAATTCGTTCTTCTTGATCATGAACTGAGCTTACTAGTTTAGTACATTTTATTAATTTAGGTCCATTTACTGAAAACTTCGCTAAGTATACTCTGCAAAAGTCTGCGTATAATGAGTCATCCAAAAAGTACATGTGGTAAAGAACTTTAGGGCAGTATATTGTGTCAGAAAATCTGTTATAATTTGATCGTTATCTTTCCAAGGGATTTTTATTCGAAATATTTGAAGACTGTCTGTTTGTTCAACTTTTACATCTAGTTTGGGATAAACGTTTGGCATAACTATTATTTGGTTAAGTTTATTATTGAGAATATCGTCCAATATGGGTATTCCTGTGTTCGTATCGTCATCATTAGTAGTATGAACTGTCTCTAATTGATCTAAAGGGTCTTCTGACTCAAGGTCAGTGTCCATATATTCTTCTATGTTGGAGCAAATATTTTGTAAATATTGTGCAGCATTAAATTTTGAATCGCCGTTATTATTAGCCATGCTATCTGCCGTTTCGGCAATGGATTGATTTTCTAGGGTGTTAATTTTTATGCGGGATAAAGAGTCAGCAACATAGTTGAGGGAACCTTTTTTATAAACTATATCAAAATTAAATTCTTCTAGTAACAATCTCCAGCGGAATAGTTTAGGGTTTATATCTTTTATGTTAAAGAGCCATTGTAGAGGTTTATGGTCCGTATAAATTGTAAATTTCCTGCCATACAGGTAGTGTCTAAAGTATGTGATTCCATATTTAATTGCAAGTAATTCCTTTCTATGGTACTATACCTGGTTCGGTATCATTAAGTGTCCTGGAGGCATATGCTATGGGTCTGTCATTTGGAATTTGCCCCTGAGAAAGGACAGCACCTATGGCAAAGTCAGAAGCGTCGGTTGTTAGTATGAATGGTTTGTCAAAATTGGGGTATTGAAGTATCGGGTCGTTTGTAAGAAGCTGTTTACAAATGTTAAAACAATTAATATACTCTGGGTTTATAGTTAACTATTGAATTTTCTTTAAACAGTTTGTTAAAGGTTTTGTAATTTTTGAAAAATCTCTAATAAATTTTCGGTAATATCCGAGTAAACCAAGGAAACTTTTGATTTCTTTTTGTGTCTTTGGGAGTGGAAATTTCTGTATTTGCTATTATTTTATCTGGGTTAGGTTTGATACCTTCTTTTAGTGACTATGTGTCCTAAATACTGTACTGAGTCTTTTTATGAAGTCTGATTTGTCTAACATTACTTTCAAATTGCTTCTACGTAGTCTGTCAAAATTATTTTTAGATGTTCTAAATGTTGTTGCAAGGACGTGCTGATATTATCAAGTCATCAAGGTCACACTAACAAATATCCTGTAAACCCTTAGTATGTTATCCATCACCCGTTGAAAGGTTGCGGCCGTTTTATAAGCCGAGCTTAACCTAGATAGTGAAAATGGCACCTTCGGTTGAAAATGCTGTTTTTGAGCGTCTTTAGGGTCGATCTCTATGGTGAAACCCCACTGGCTAGATCTAAGGTCGTAAAATAAATTAGCCCTACAAGTCTATCTAGGATGTCATTTATTTGGGGTAATGGGTATTTTCGTTATCGTTAAATTATTTAGAGCCCGATAGTCACAACAATGCGTAGCTTTTGTTTACACTAGCGTCTGGTTTCTTAGGACTACCCATATGGGTGATGAATATGGGGAGTTACTGTGAATATATCCGTCTCTAACATTTTATCTATTTGTTTCCGTACTCTTCACGGTAAATTTTGCGGATAACGGTATTGCTTAATGTAGACGGGTTTTGTCTTTTTAAATTGATTGATGTTGAATCTCGTTAGTAAAGGATAGTGGTATGTCTTACATCAATAAAATATATCTTTATTCGCTGCATAGTTTATGAATAGCATTTTTTTCTTCGGTATTACAGTGATCTAGGCGTAACTTTCGTTAAAATTTCCTTAAGTATTTTGTTTGTTCCTTGTCAACTGGGGTTAATTGTATTTCTATGATTTAATTTCTCAGTCATATTACATTTTATGGTTCAACTATGTCTACTTCGTTAAAGTCAAGTATGTCTATGTCAAGTGGTTTTCTCATTCTAGATTAACATATCTTGATTTTTATTGTAATGATCGTAATGCATTCAAAATTATTATTTTTTACTATGGCTCGGAGAGTTCTACCCCTTGACAACTTCTTCTTGTTGCCTTATTATACCAGTGCTGTGGCTTTTTTACAGGAATTTGTATAACTTTTTGTGTCCTAGCTGGTAAGAATAATAGGTGTTATTTATTGAATCTGGTATCGGAGTATCATACACTATTTGTAAACTTACATCTGGGGTAGTTAGTTGTTTGTTAGTCATGTCTACTTTTGCTTTGATTTTTGTAGTAGATCAATACCAAGAGTCCATCAAATTTATTACTAAAATTTGAATAAATAAACTTGTGATTTTCATTTATCTTAAATGTTGGGAAGATAGGGATTACAATACTTCATTGTGAAGAGAGGTATTGTGTGCAGTTTGTATTTGAAAATTTTTCTACGTATGTAATGATAATAATATTTTTGGGCTACCTCTGGATTAACTAAACTTTTGGAGCTACCTGTATCTATGAGGACTTAGCGTTGATTTCAGGAATAATTATGTAGGGTAGATCTTCTCTGGTATAATTTATTTTTACTATGGGTTGTTCGGTTGGGAGGCCGGTGTTTGAAAAAAAAGAATGATCTGGTGGATTTGCTTGTACAGTAGATATATTTGGGCTATTTATAATGCTGCCATTTGCTGATAAGTTGGTGTTGCAAGGGTTAATATTGTTTGACAATTGACTGTTAGCTTGATTTCCACTGTTCATTCCTCCCAGGTTAAAATTTAGATTATTTTGGGGTAGTTCATAATTACTCATACAAGATATATCTTGCGGTAAGTTAACTTGAGATTGGTCAAATAAATCTGATCGATCAAGTTAGGAGCATACTCATGATATTGGTTTTCCAAATAATTGTTGTCATACCAAGGTTATAATCATTATATAATGTCAAAATTAGGTATAGTATCGAAATTTTTGAGAGTATACCAAGGTGTTATTTACTTCCATAGGAGTTGGGGTAATGCTTTATGTACATTAGAGTTGTTGGAACTAGACATTGATTGGAAGTTTGGAAATTTTGATTAAATTGGAGGCTTCATTTGAGGTCTCAAATTTGAACATTGATCCAAAATTCCTTGGGTTATTCCACTGATTGGGTCGTTGAAATTGGTTAGGGGTTGAAACTGGCTGTTAAAATTTGGAGCTCTGAAATTTTGATCATCATAGGTCTTTGAAAACCTTGAGAATTAAATTTTGGGGGTTTAAATTCATTTGATTGGGTCTTTGAGCTCTTAGATTCATACCAGTAGGTCTGAATAAATTTAAATTATTCATCCTTGGAATATTTCCGTTCATTAAATTGTTTTGTCGTCCTGACGAGTAGAGGAAATTTTCTTCCTCTATCACTAGGCTCATAGCCGTCTCAAGATTAGGCGGGTTTTAAGTCTAATGATAGATTGCAAGTGGTTTGGTAAACCTCTTAAAAGTTTTAAAGCGAGGTCGTCATATGATCTTATATGTATGTCTCTCTTCTTGAGCTATACCTCCAGTGAGCTTAATTTATTTATCAAAAGACTTCTAGCGTCTTGACAACGCATACCGAATTATAGGGAGCTCGTTTCTAACAGGTATGAGAGTTATTAGATCCTGAAATAGGCAATCAATGTTTCTTTGATCACCAAAACATTGGTTTAAGGTACCTTTAATTTGTGCCCAGGTGTTAATTTCTATTCTTGAACCAATTAATATGACCGCTCTACCTGAAAGCTTGCCTAAAATGGCTCTGACCAGAAATGAGTTTATCGGGTTGTTAGGATTGTTATCCCCGAATTGACTGACTAAGGCATCAACATTCTACAGAACAAACTAAGGGTTGTGGATTTACCGTCATAACTCGGTATGGTTCTAAAAATAATTTTAACAAGTGGTAGTCTACCCTGACAACGCCGGCTTCTTGAGCGGCGGCTTGTTCCACGGGGGGTCATTTGCTGTTAATATTTAATTTGCTTATAGCGTTCAACAGATCTTCGAATGACTCAATGATGTTAAATGATGAATTATTGTATATAAAATTATTTAATTAACAATTTATTTTTATTTTATTGTAGTTAAGTTGTAATTATTTATTACTAAAAATTATATTTATTTTAGATTTAATTGATATTCATTCAATTAAATCATTTATGAAATTAGTTAAGTTATTATTTAATAATAACTTTACACTACTACTACTACTACGATATTTTTATTTATATTGATATTATTATTTTACTTAGATAAATTTATTTTGATTTTATTATTATTAATTAATTTTATTTTTATATTAATTATTTTCTTTTTTTCTTATCTTTTAATTATAAAATGACTTACAGATATAAGGTGTTTAAACTTATGTGCATTGTAGATATCCGGTGATGATTCCAATAATCGGGTAAAGTATATATCCGGTTGATTCCGATAATCTGGTGTAGCAGATATCCGGTTGATTCCAAAAATCAGGTAGTGTGGTGTACTTGATTCTGATAATCAGGTGTGTGGTTGAGGTTGATTCCGATAATCAGGCGGGTTACACTTAGAAAAAATTTTGATTAGATCGCGATGATCACTTAATCACTATTTAACTAAGTTAAGGTCCGATCCGACTGCGCCAATTACGAGTGATTAAACTAACATTAACTTTTTAAAAAACACTTTATTTATACACATATAAATTGAACTTACAACACTAAAGAATAAAATATATAATAGACAGAGTTACAGGTATCAGTGCACTTTTATAGTTTAAAAGTGCTCAATCAGCCTAATAAAATAATTAAAATCAGCATGATTTGTGGAATATAACTCCCTTACCAATGTATTTTGGAACCTAACTACAATAGTTTTTCTTGTAGCTCCCTTTGTAACAGGTAATGGATGAATGTTACTTATGTCACTCTTAGTTAAACATTTGCCAATGATGTGGATAGTTAGAAAAAATCAATTACAGATTCATTTTTCTTCACTATGATCCCATGAACTAAAATATTTTTCCTCCTGATTACATCTGTAGAGTTGTATTTTCCTTTTTAAACTCCTGATTTTCTCTAGACAGTTCATCTACATTAATTTGTAAATCATTTATTCTTTCATTTGCGACAGCTATAATCCTCTGATTCCAGATATATCATTAGAAATATTAGTTTGTAAGTTAGTTAAATCTGATACATGTTTAGTACAGTAACCATCCTGCTTAGGAAATATTAGGTGGTACCATGGTACTGCTGTATTTACCATGTTCTTGTCACATCCGACACAAAACCAGCAATTTTTTCTGCCTAAACTTTAATTTTTCTAAAATTTGAATCATTGAATCATGAACAAACTGCATGACAAATCATTTAATGCAATTTCCTCACCAAAATCACTTTTACAAATGACACAATTATTCATTATTATTATTATTTTTAAATTATCATATACGTAATTTTTGAATTATTTTGAACTCAATAAAAAGTTAATAATAAAAGATAAAACGTATTTAAATAAACAAGAGAAACGAACAATGGAGTTTGACCCTTTCGTTACAACAGTTCAACAGGTTCTACAACAAATCAAATCAGGCTTGATAGTGGTAAAACATTGGCTCAACAACATTTACTCACTCTAAATGCTCACTAAACTCAACTAATAACTTTACACACGACATACGTCGCAACAACCTGATGTAATTATGATGTATATTATGCTACTAGGCAGCAAAATGGAAATTTGCAGACGAGTTTTATAAATTAGCCCCCGAGCCGAAGGCGAGGGCAGGCTATTGAAATTACTGCCGAGGCGCAAAGCCGAGGCTGTTAATTAACCCATTTGACTGACGAGGCGAAGCCGAGTCAGCAAATGGCGATTTACCTGCAGAGACGGAGCCGATTCAGACAAATGCTAGAACGAGTCAGCAATGTTTCCTTTGCTGCATTGTAGCATATATTAATTTATATACTTACGGCGAAAAAAATACAAGAGTTAATTATGGTAAAAATAAAAGTTTAAATATTTACTCATAAAAATTATGATTTAAATTATAAGAGATATCGTTCTCACTAATGGTTTTAAATTTTTTAACTGACACCAATCTTTGAATATACTAATAAGTTTTTAAATACTTACTGCGAGATTTTGGTGTAAGGATTGCTTTGAGGCAGTAAAGACGTTTTAAAGTTGATGCAATACTTAAAATATCAGGTGGCGTGTGGTCTAATAATTCATTAATGTCAACAATGTTTTATGTTCATTCTCCTTATATTATATCTTATTCATTCTGATTACTATCAACTTTCGTTTGTTTATAAAAGTTATCGTTTATATGCGTTTTATAATACCTACTGACTTATTTTAACAAGGTAAATGAACAAAAAAAAAAAAAAAAAAGATGACACTAATTTGACAACTCATGGTAAAACATTAAAACAAGCCGTAGATATCAGGGTTGCCAACTTTATTTTTTTTAATTATATTATAATGTTTTTTGTAAACAAATTTATACTTGTATTAATAATAACTATTACCGTAATATATTGTGATATATTAAATAAATATAAAAAACAAGCTAAAAGAACCATTGCTGACAAAGTGAAAAACACTAAAAATTTACTTAATAATCTGCAACATAATAACCTCAAATAAATTTCAATTCTCCTCCTAGGGAGTGTTGACTTTTTTACCATTATATTTAATGTACCATAACTCCTTAGGAGGTTTGTATTACCAAGCCGTTTTCCCGTACTGTTTTAAATAGTTTGTTGACAGTGTAGGCAAAATTACATTTTGCAGCTTAAAAACAGTTCGGTAATGAGCAATTTTGCAGCCGTAAGTAGATAAAGTATTTTAGAATACACAAGAGAACTATGTGTTAGAAAATGTTCCTAGCCAAGTGTTTTTGTCCTAAAGTAGAAAGAGTTTGACAAAGCAAAATACTTTACCTTAGATCAAAATTTTAAACTATCACATTCAAGAACTAAAAAATAAGATTAAGGCCCGTATTCAAAGACGTTTTCCTAACATTTTCCTAACATTTTCTTAACTCCTAACATTCTCCTAACATTTTCCTAACATTCTCCTAACATTCTCCTAACATTCTCCTAACATTTCCTAACATTTTCCTAACATTCTCCTAACTTTTCCTAACTTCCTAACTGTAAGGGAAATGTTTTTAAGCCACAAAATTTAAATGATCGTTCCCGTGTTTTAAAAGTCTTTCAGAGGCTTCGCATGATTTTATTTAGTAAGAACCTAAGGTAGTTAAAGTTAAGTGAAAAAGTGATACCATTGTAAGTAACGTAATATATCGCAAAATATCAATGTTATTAACTTATTACCTGGATTTACGACACACTGTCGTATTAATAATACTACATAAATTTCCATAATATAAGTTACTATTAATCCACTTACCACACTATTAGGGAATTTACCCTGAAATTCTTTTAACACCGTCGCCCAAGCCTTTTTCTTTTCCTCGACCCGCACACAATCAGATGTTTTATTTTCTATGTCTGTTTGTGGCGGGCTATCGATTCAAAGAGGAAATTCAGTTAGTCCAGTGTGAATAATTCAGCCATTATTCTACCAAAAAAAATTTACACAAACAAAAATGAATTTGATGACAAAATACGAAAAACAAAGTTGAGTAAATGATTTAGCAAAATGAAAACAGTGTTGCACTGATTAACAGGTCTTCATTTAGACACCTTTGGATTCGTACAACCTGGTCCACGATCAAACTTGAAACGCTTGATACTGTTTTATTTATGAAAGCTGTTACAATAATTGAACATTGTATTTGTATTAACTCTACTGTTTACTGAAAACATATGTAAATAAAGTTTCCAATATATTTAACATTCGCCAAAGCAAGGCCGCATTGTTTATGACAAAGTGTGTCGTAAATCCAGGTAATAAGTTAATAACATTGATATTTTGCGATATATTACGTTTACAATGATATTACTTTTTGACTTAACTACCTTAGGTTCTTACTAAATGAAATCATGCAAAGCCTCTAAAAGACTTTTAAAACACGGGAACGATCATTTAAATTTTGTGGCTTAAAAACATTTCCCTTACCTAAACCTAATATTCCCCTTAAGGAGAATGTTAGGAAAATGTTAGGAGAATGTTAGGAAAATGTTAGGAAACGTCTTTGAATACGGGCCTACAACCCTATACATAATGTTGAGAGCCAGCGGCTTTCTGACAGTGGATACGCAAAACTTTAAAGCCCCGCGGACCCCGGATAAATGTTACTTGGCGGTCTCCTGTCCGTATCGTTACTCTCCCCAACTAATAAATTTAATAAATTGTAATCATCGCTAAATTTTCTGTTTTTAATTTTAATATAGACTAGTGATTTGCTCTATATTTAGTCTGCAAGGGCCCGCATTGCGGGGGCCCCCAGTAGTTAAGAGCACCTAATAAGTAAAATCAAAAAATATCAATATCCCTAGTTAGATTTCTGCTATGTATTATTTTTATAAAAATGGGGCCTTATTGGGGTATAATATGGCCTATCAAGTCGTGAGGCTTCAAGTCAAAGTTGTGCTGTATCATTTGCGCAGAAATGGGCCTCCATTGGAGTTCACAGTCTATCTTGACATCATCAAGTTGCGGGCACCAATCAGAGTGGAGGTACATCTTTTACCTTCATATGAGGCCTAGTATGGTCTTTCTAGAAATTCGGCCAGCATGTAGACCCCCGTGCCAAAATAATTTTATTGCTTAGATCTCTATCCCTAAATAGACCTTGGATATTGTACCTTGGCACAAAATCATGATCATCTCTGAAGTAAGCACTATTGCACTATTCCCATAAAGCTCAGTTTATGCTCATTTTTAAAGTTCTAGTGCATTCCCCTTTGAATAATCAGGAAATAATTGTATTATAAGTGGTAAAGCTACTGCTTAGGTTATGAAGCATGAACTGAAAACTTTAGCAAGATGTCGATTGCTGTCAATATGAAGATTAATAAGAATATTATTTTAATTTGAACTCTGAGTCCAAAAACGCATTTGTGATGCCATTTAGTTTATTAATATATAAACTAAATGGCATCACAAATGCGTTTTGGACTCAGAGTTAAAATTAAACGATAAACCTTTGGATTTCCAGTCATATTAGCTTTGCTAACCTTACTACTATCACTTTGAATCCCCACTATCGTCGATGAAAGATGAGAAATAAACATTGATTCAGTAAAAATAGGTTTACTGTGTAATTGCTGTAACTTGCTACTGTAATCATACGTGTATTCAGATATCTGCTAAATATTCTGACGCAGAGTCCGTAAGACAGGCACCTTTTCTATGCAATGCTTACTTCTTACTCCCGACTTACCACTCATCCCATTTGCGATTTTTTTAACAGGAAATTTGCTAAAAAAATTTAACTCAAATTAAGTTTATCTTGTCATATAAAGGACAAGATGTTAAAGATTGACTGCCTTGGCCCAGATTTCGCAGGTCCCCGCCCGCAGTAACACTGTCTCTGTCTTACAGATCCCTTGCTAAAACGACTCTTTATCACACTATACAACAAGCGTACTTAAACCGCGCAATCAAAGCTTTGTAACTACTCGTACTAAATATACTCTGTTGATGCAATCACGTCTTTAATACTGTTAAAAATGAGTACTCTAGCCACGCAATCAAATCTTTATAACTACTCGTACAAAGTAAACTCTAGCCACGCAATAACAGCGTTAATACTGTAACAAA
>JACMZG010001893.1:33124741-33327037 GCA_018340805.1 Microvelia longipes | reverse complement strand
CTGTTGTGATCTAAAATTTTGGTTATTTCAAAAGGTCTAAAAATCGGTTTGACTTTTTGTTTCTTGTCTTTGGATTTGTTTTGTAAACGTATTGTCCTACATGAAATTGATTACTCGAATCCCCAGCTGTATTCGTCTTAGTAACAATTTTTTGTTTTGAAGTTTTGAGAGTTTCGCCGACGGTGTCGTAAACTTTCTGTAGACGGTCTTTGTGATTGTTAACATAGTCTGTGTAAAAATTGTGAGTGAGGAAGATTTCATGGGGGTCACGTAAATCGTGTGTCCGAAGACAAGTTCGAAGGGAGTAAAGTTGGTAGCACTATGGATAGATTGATTGTATGCGATAATGGCATAATCCATGATGTTAGGGTCCTCGCGAGCATGGGTCTCCGAGAGGAGCCTTAAGTGTTCAATGATCGAACTGTGGAATCTTTCTACTATTGAATTACCTTCATGATGGTTTGGTGTGGTAAAGTGAATGTTTATTTTATGGAGTTTTAACATTTCTTTTACCACATCATTATTAAATTCAGGTCCTCCGTCTAATGTTAAGGATCTAGGGATTCCGAAACATGAAAAATATTTTAACAGAGTGTTACTTATGTGGATTGCAGTTTTACCGGCTATTGATAGTGCTTGGGCAAATTTGGAAAATGCATCTACTAAGGTTAGATAATGCTGGCCGTTATAAGTAAAAGTATCTATATGTACTACTTCAAATGGTTTGGAGGCCGTTGGAGTAAGCATCATGGGGACATACGGTTTATCCCGTGCATACTTAGTTCTCCTGCAGTCTTCACAAGAGTTAATTATTTGTGTTACGAGTCGTTTCATACCTCTCCAATAATACCGACGTTTAAGCTGTTTTAAAGTTTCAGTTATTCCTCTATGGTTAGTTTTTCCTACGTGATAATCACGAACCAGAGTAATTTCGTTCTTCTTGATCATGAACTGAGCTTACTAGTTTAGTACATTTTATTAATTTTAGGTCCATTTACTGAAAACTTCGCTAAGTATACTCTGCAAAAGTCTGCGTATAATGAGTCATCCAAAAAGTACATGTGGTAAAGAACTTTAGGGGCAGTATATTGTGTCAGAAAATCTGTATAATTTGATCGTTATCTTTCCAAGGGATTTTTATTCGAAATATTTGAAGACTGTCTGTTTGTTCAACTTTTACATCTAGTTTGGGATAAACGTTTGGCATAACTATTATTTGGTTAAGTTTATTATTGAGAATATCGTCCAATATGGGTATTCCTGTGTTCGTATCGTCATCATTAGTAGTATGAACTGTCTCTAATTGATCTAAAGGGTCTTCTGACTCAAGGTCAGTGTCCATATATTCTTCTATGTTGGAGCAAATATTTGTAAATATTGTGCAGCATTAAATTTTGAATCGCCGTTATTATTAGCCATGCTATCTGCCGTTTCGGCAATGGATTGATTTTCTAGGGTGTTAATTTTTATGCGGGATAAAGAGTCAGCAACATAGTTGAGGGAACCTTTTTTATAAACTATATC
The DNA here is from genome assembly GCA_018340805.1 of Microvelia longipes. Lineage (NCBI taxonomy): Eukaryota > Metazoa > Arthropoda > Insecta > Hemiptera > Veliidae > Microvelia > Microvelia longipes. Next base: position 33,325,513 of record JACMZG010001893.1, on the reverse strand, counting down.
AAAATTAAATTCTTCTAGTAACAATCTCCAGCGGAATAGTTTAGGGTTTATATCTTTTATGTTAAAGAGCCATTGTAGAGGTTTATGGTCCGTATAAATTGTAAATTTCCTGCCATACAGGTAGTGTCTAAAGTATGTGATTCCATATTTAATTGCAAGTAATTCCTTTTCTATGGTACTATACCTGGTTTCGGTATCATTAAGTGTCCTGGAGGCATATGCTATGGGTCTGTCATTTGGAATTTGCCCCTGAGAAAGGACAGCCTATGGCAAAGTTAGAAGCGTCGGTTGTTAGTATGAATGGTTTGTCAAAATTGGGGTATTGAAGTATCGGGTCGTTTGTAAGAAGCTGTTTACAAATGTTAAAACAATTAATATACTCTGGGTCTTTATAGTTAACTATTGAATTTTTCTTTAAAAGTTTGTTAAAGGTTTTGTAATTTTTGAAAAATCTCTAATAAATTTTCGGTAATATCCGAGTAAACCAAGGAAACTTTTGATTTCTTTTTGTGTCTTTGGGAGTGAAATTTCTGTATGGCTATTATTTTATCTGGGTTAGGTTTGATACCTTCTTTAGTGACTATGTGTCCTAAATACTGTACTGAGTCTTTTATGAAGTCTGATTTGTCTAACATTACTTTCAAATTGCTTCTACGTAGTCTGTCAAAAATTATTTTTAGATGTTCTAAATGTTGTTGCAAGGACGTGCTGAATATTATCAAGTCATCAAGGTACACTAAACAAATATCCTGTAAACCCTTTAGTATGTTATCCATCACCCGTTGAAAGGTTGCAGGCCCGTTTTTAAGGCCGAAGCTTAACCTTAGATAGTGAAAATGGCCACCTTCGGTTGAAAATGCTGTTTTGTGAGCGTCTTTAGGGTCGATCTCTATTTTGAAACCCACTGGCTAGATCTAAGGTCGTAAAATAATTAGCCCTACCAAGTCTATCTAGGATGTCATTTATTGGGGTAATGGGTATTTATCGTCTATCGTTAAATTATTTAGAGCCCGATAGTCACAAACAATGCGTAGCTTTTGTTTACCACTAGCGTCTGGTTTCTTAGGAACTACCCATATGGGTGATGAATATGGGGAGTTACTGTGACATATTATACCGTCCTCTAACATTTTATCTATTTGTTTCCGTACCTCTTCACGGTAAATTTGCGGATAACGGTATTGCTTAATGTAGACGGGTTTGTCTTCTTTTAAATTGATTTGATGTTGAATCTCGTTAGTAAAGGATAGTGGTATGTCTTCACAATAAAATATATCTTTATATTCGCTGCATAGTTTATGAATAGCATTTTTTTCTTCGGTATTACAGTGATCTAGGCGTAATTTCGTTAAATTTTCCTTAAGTATTTTGTTTTGTTCCTCTGTCAACTGGGGTTTAATTGTATTTCTATGATTTAATTTCTCAGTCATATTGCATTTTATGGGTTCAACTATGTCTACTTCGTTAAAGTCAAGTATGTCTATGTCAAGTGGTTTTCTCATTCCTAGATTAACCATATCTTGATTTTTATTTGTAATGATCGTAATGCATTCAAAATTATTAATTTTTACTATGGCCTCGGAGAGTTCTACCCCCTTGACAACTTCTTGTTGCCTTATTATACCAGTGCCTGTGGCTTTATTTACAGGAATTTTTATAACTTTTTGTGTCCTAGCTGGTATAGAATAAATAGGTGTTATTTATTGAATCTGGTATCGGAGTATCATACACTATTTGTAAACTTACATCTGGGGTAGTTAGTTGTTTGTTAGTCATGTCTACTTTTGCTTTGATTTTTTGTAGTAGATCAATACCAATGAGTCCATCAAATTTATTACTAAATTTGAATAAATAAAACTTGTGATTTTCATTTATCTTAAATGTTGGGAAGATAGGGATTACAATTACTTCATTGTGAAGAGAGGTATTGTGTGCAGTTTGTATTTGAAAATTTTCTCTACGTATGTAATGATAATAATATTTTTGGGCTACCTCTGGATTAACTAAACTTTTGGAGCTACCTGTATCTATGAGGAACTTAGCGTTGATTTCAGGAATAATTATGTAGGGTAGATCTTCTCTGGTATAATTTATTTTTACTATGGGTTGTTCGGTTGGGAGGCCGGTGTTTGAAAAAAAAGAATGATCTGGTGGATTTGCTTGTACAGTAGATATATTTGGGCTATTTATAATGCTGCCATTTGCTGATAAGTTGGTGTTGCAAGGGTTAATATTGTTTGACAATTGACTGTTAGCTTGATTCCACTGTTCATTCCTCCCAGGTTAAAATTTAGATTATTTTGGGTAGTTCATAATTACTCATACAAGATATATATCTGCGTAAGTTAACTTGAGATTGGTCAGAATAAATCTGATCGATCAAGTTAGGAGCATACTCATGATATTGGTTTTCCAAATAATGTGTCATACCAGAGGTTATAATCATTATTAATGTCAAAATTAGGTATATATCGAAATTTTGAGTATACCAAGGTGTTATTTACTTCCATAGGAGTTGGGGTATATGCTTTATGTACATTAGAGTTGTTGGAACTAGACATTTGATTTGGAAGTTGGAAATTTTGATTAAATTGAGGCTTCATGAGGTCTCAAATTTTGAACATTTGACCAAAATTCCTTGGGTTATTCCACTGATTGGGTCGTTGAAATTGGTTAGAGGGTTGAAACTGGCTGTTAAAATTTGGAGCTCTGAAATTTTGATTCATCATAGGTCTTTGAAAACCTTGAGAATTAAAATTTTGGGGGTTTAAATTCATTTGATTGGGTCGTTGAGCTCTTAGATTCATACCAGTAGGTCTGAATAAATTTAAATTATTCATCCTTGGAATATTTCCGTTCATTAAATTGTTTTGTCGTCCTGACGAGTAGAGGAAATTTTCTTCCTCTATCACTAGGCTCATAGCCGTCTCTAGATTAGGCGGGTTTCTAAGTCTAATGATAGATTGCAAGTGGTTTGGTAAACCTCTAATAAAAGTTTTTAAAGCGAGGTCGTCATATGATCTTATATGTATATGTCTCTCTTCTTGAGCTATACCTCCAGTGAGCTTAATTTATTTATCAAAAGACTTCTAGCGTCTTGACAACGCATACCGAAATTATAGGGTAGCTCGTTTCTACCAGGTATGAGAGTTATTAGATCCTGAACTAGGCAATCAATGTTTCTTTGATCACCAAAACATTGGTTTAAGGTACCTTTAATTTGTGCCCAGGTGTTAATTTCTATTCTTGAACCAATTAATATGACCGCTCTACCTGAAAGCTTGCCTAAAATGGCTCTGACCAGAAATGAGTTTATCGGGTTGTTAGGATTGTTATCCCCAATTGACTGACTAAGGCATCAACATTCCTACAGAACAAACTAAGGGTATGTGGATTACCGTCATAACTCGGTATGGTTTCTAAAAAAATTTTAACAAGTGGTAGTCTACCCTGACAACGCCGGCTTCTTGAGCGGCGGCTTGTTTCCACAGGGGGGGTCATATTGCTGTTAATATTTAATTGCTTATAGCGTTCAACAGATCTTCGAATGACTCAATGATGTTAAATGATTAATTATTGTATATAAAATTATTTAATTAACAATTTATTTTTATTTTATTGTAGTTAAGTTGTAATTATTTATTACTAAAATTATATTTATTTAGATTTAATTGATATTCATTCAATTAAATCATTTATGAAATTAGTTAAGTTATTATTTAATAATAACTTTACACTACTACTACTAACTACGATATTTTTATTTATATTGATATTATTATATTTTACTTAGATAAATTTATTTTGATTTATTATTAATTAATTTTATTTTTATATTAATTATTTCTTTTTTTCTTCTTTTAATTATAAAATGACTTACAGATATAAGGTGTTTAAACTTATGTGCATTGTAGATATCCGGTGATGATTCCAATAATCGGGTAAAGTATATATCCGGTTGATTCCGATAATCTGGTGTAGCAGATATCCGGTTGATTCCAAAAATCAGGTAGTGTGGTGGTACTTGATTCTGATAATCAGGTGTGTGGTTGAGGTTGATTCCGATAATCAGGCGGGTTACACTTAGAAAAAATTTGATTAGATCGATGATCACTTAATCACTATTTAACTAAGTTAAGGTCCGATCCGACTGCGCAATTACGAGTGATTAAACTAACATTAACTTTAAAAAACACTTTATTTATTATACACATATAAATTGAACTTACAACACTAAAGAATAAAACTATAATAGACAGAGTTACAGGTATCAGTGCACTTTTATAGTTTAAAAGTGCTCAATCAGCCTAATAAAATAATGTTAAATCAGCATGATTTGTGGAATATAACTCCTTACCAATGTATTTTGGAACCTAACTACAATAGTTTTTCTTGTAGCTCCCTTTGTAACAGGTAATGGATGAATGTTACTTATGTCACTCTTAGTTAAACATTTGCCAATGATGTTGGATAGTTAGAGAAAAAGATCAATTACAGATTCATTTTTCTTCACTATGATCCCATGAACTAAAATATTTTTCCTCCTGATTACATCTGTAGAGTTGTATTTTCCTTTTTAAACTCCTGATTTTCTCTAGACAGTTCATCTACATTAATTTGTAAATCATTTATTCTTTCATTTGCGACAGCTATACATCCTCTGATTCCAGATATATCATTAGAAATATTAGTTTGTAAGTTAGTTAACATCTGATACATGTTTAGTACAGTAACCATTCCTGCTTAGGAAATATTAGGTGGTACCATGGGTACTGCTGTATTTACCATGTTCTTGTCACATCCGACACAAAACCAGCAATTTTTTCTGCCTAAACTTTTAATTTTTCTAAAATTTGAATCATTGAATCATGACAAACTGCATGACAAATCATTTTAATGCAATTTCCTCACCAAAATCACTTTTACAAATGACACAATTATTCATTATTATTATTATTTTTTAAATTATCATATACGTAATTTTTGAATTATTTTGAACTCATAAAAAGTTAATAATAAAAGATAAAACGTATTTAAATAAACAAGAGAAACGAACAATGGAGTTTGACCCTTTCGTTACAACAGTTCAACAGGTTCTACAACAAATCAAATCAGGCTTGATAGTGGTAAAACATTGGCTCAACAAACATTTACTCACTCTAAATGCTCACTAAACTCAACTAATAACTTTTACACACGACATACGTTCGCAACCTGATGTAATTATGATGTATATTATGCTACTAGGCAGCAAAATGGAAATTTGCAGACGAGTTTTATAAATTAGCCCCCGAGCCGAAGGCGAGGGCAGGCTATTGAAATTACCTGCCGAGGCGCAAGCCGAGGCTGTTAATTAACCCATTTGACTGACGAGGCGAAGCCGAGTCAGGCAAATGGCGATTTACCTGCAGAGACGGAGCCGATTCAGACAAATGCTAGAACGAGTCAGCAATGTTTCCTTTGCTGCATTGTAGCATATATTATTTTATATACTTACGGCAGAAAAAATATACAAGAGTTAATTATGGTAAAATATAAAAGTTTAAATATTTAACTCATAATAAAAATTATGATTTAAATATATAAGAGATATCGTTCTCACTAATGGTTTTAATTTTTTAACTGACACCAATCTTTGAATATACTATAAGTTTTTAAATACTTACTGCGAGATTTTGGTGTAAGGATTGCTTTGAGGCAGTAAAGACTGTTTTAAAGTTGATGCAATACTTAAAATATCAGGTGGCGTGTGGTCTAATAATTCATTAATGTCAACAATGTTTTTATGTTCATTCTCCTTATTATTATCTTATTCATTCTGATTACTATCAACTTTTCGTTTGTTTATAAAAGTTATCGTTTATATGCGTTTTATAATACCTACTGACTTTATTTTAACAAGGTAAATGAACAAAAAATAAAAAAAACGATGACACTAATTTGACAACTCATGGTAAAACATTAAAACAAGCCGTAGATATCAGGGTTGCCAACTTTATTTTTTAATTTATTTATAATGTTTTTGTAAACAAATTTAATACTTGTATTAATAATAACTATTACCGTAATATATTGTGATATTATTAATAAATATATAAAAACAAGCTAAAAGAACCATTGCTGACAAAGTGAAAAACACTAAAAATTTACTTAATAATCTGCAACATAATAACCTCAAATAATTTCAATTCTCCTCCTAGGGAGTGTTGACTTTTTTACCATTATATTTAAATGTACCATAACTCCTTAGGAGGTTTTGTATTACCAAGCCGTTTTCCCGTACTGTTTTTAAATAGTTTGTTGACAGTGTAGGCAAAATTACATTTTGCAGCTTAAAAACAGTTCGGTAATGAGCAATTTTGCAGCCGTAAGTAGATAAAGTATTTTAGAATACACAAGAGAACTATGTGTTAGAAAATGTTCCTAGCCAAGTGTTTTTGTCCTAAAGTAGAAAGAGTTTGACAAAGCAAAATACTTTACCTTAGATCAAAATTTTAAACTATCACATTCAAGAACTAAAAAATAAGATTAAGGCCCGTATTCAAAGACGTTTCCTAACATTTTCTAACATTTTCTCTAACTCCTAACATTTCCTAACATTTTCCAACATTCTCCTAACATTCTCCTAACTTCTCCTAACATTTCCTAAATTTTCCTAACATTCTTCTTTTCCTAACTTCCTAACTGTAAGGGAAATGTTTTTAAGCCACAAAAATTTAAATGATCGTTCCGTGTTTTAAAAGTCTTTCAGAGGCTTCGCATGATTTTATTTAGTAAGAACCTAAGGTAGTTAAAGTTAAGTGAAAAAGTGATACCATTGTAAGTAACGTAATATATCGCAAAATATCAATGTTATTAACTTATTACCTGGATTTACGACACACTCTGTCGTATTAATAACTATCTACATAAATTTCCATAATATAAGTTACTATTAATCCACTTACCACACTATTAGGGAATTTACCCTGAAATTCTTTTAACACCGTCGCCCAAGCCTTTTTCTTTTCCTCGACCCGCACACAATCAGATGTTTTATTTTCTATGTCTGTTTGTGGCGGGCTATCGATTCAAAGAGGAAATTCAGTTAGTCCAGTGTGAATAATTCAGCCATTATTCTACCAAAAAAAATTTACACAAACAAAAATGAATTTGATGACAAAATACGAAAAACAAAGTTGAGTAAATGATTTAGCAAAATGAAAACAGTGTTGCACTGATTAACAGGTCTTCATTTAGACACCTTTGGATTCGTACAACCTGGTCCACGATCAAACTTGAAACGCTTGATACTGTTTTATTTATGAAAGCTGTTACAATAATTGAACATTGTATTTGTATTAACTCTACTGTTTACTGAAAACATATGTAAATAAAGTTTCCAATATATTTAACATTCGCCAAAGCAAGGCCGCATTGTTGTTTATGACAAAGTGTGTCGTAAATCCAGGTAATAAGTTAATAACATTGATATTTTGCGATATATTACGTTACTTACAATGATATTACTTTTTGACTTAACTACCTTAGGTTCTTACTAAATGAAATCATGCAAAGCCTCTAAAAGACTTTTAAAACACGGGAACGATCATTTAAATTTTGTGGCTTAAAAACATTTCCCTTACCTAAACCTAATATTCCCCTTAAGGAGAATGTTAGGAAAATGTTAGGAGAATGTTAGGAAAATGTTAGGAAACGTCTTTGAATACGGGCCTAAGACAAACCCTATACATAATGTTGAGAGCCAGCGGCTTTCTGACAGTGGATACGCAAAACTTTAAAGCCCCGCGGACCCCGGATAAATGTTACTTGGCGGTCTCCTGTCCGTATCGTTACTCTCCCCCAACTAATAAATTTAATAAATTGTAATCATCGCTAAATTTTCTGTTTTTAATTTTATAAATATAGACTAGTGATTTGCTCTATATTTAGTCTGCAAGGGCCCGCATTGCGGGGGCCCCCAGTAGTTAAGAGCACCTAATAAGTAAAATCAAAAAATATCAATATCCCTAGTTAGATTTCTGCTATGTATTATTTTTATAAAAATGGGGCCTTATTGGGGTATAATATGGCCTATCAAGTCGTGAGGCTTCAAGTCAAAGTTGTGCTGTATCATTTGCGCAGAAATGGGGCCTCCATTGGAGTTCAGTACAGTCTATCTTGACATCATCAAGTTGCGGGCACCAATCAGAGTGGAGGTACATCTTTTACCTTCATATGAGGCCTAGTATGGTCTTTCTAGAAATTCGGCCAGCATGTAGACCCCCGTGCCAAAATAATTTTATTGCTTAGATCTCTATCCCTAAATAGACCTTGGATATTGTACCTTGGCACAAAATCATGATCATCTCTGAAGTAAGCACTATTGCACTATTCCCATAAAGCTCAGTTTATGCTCATTTTTAAAGTTCTAGTGCATTCCCTTTGAATAATCAGGAAATAATTGTATTATAAGTGGTAAAGCTACTGCTTAGGTTATGAAGCATGAACTGAAAACTTTAGCAAGATGTCGATTGCTGTCAATATGAAGATTAATAAGAATATTATTTTAATTTGAACTCTGAGTCCAAAAACGCATTTGTGATGCCATTTAGTTTATTAATATATAAACTAAATGGCATCACAAATGCGTTTTTGGACTCAGAGTTAAAATTAAACGATAAACCTTTGGATTTCCAGTCATATTAGCTTTGCTAACCTTACTACTATCACTTTGAATCCCCACTATCGTCGATGAAAGATGAGAAATAAACATTGATTCAGTAAAAATAGGTTTACTGTGTAATTGCTGTAACTTGCTACTGTAATCCATACGTGTATTCAGATATCTGCTAAATATTCTGACGCAGAGTCCGTAAGACAGGCACCTTTTCTATGCAATGCTTACTTCTTACTCCCGACTTACCACTCATCCCATTTGCGATTTTTTTAACAGGAAATTTGCTAAAATAAATTTAACTCAAATTAAGTTTATCTTGTCATATAAAGGACAAGATGTTAAAGATTGACTGCCTTGGCCCAGATTTCGCAGGTCCCCGCCCGCAGTAACACTGTCTCTGTCTTACAGATCCCTTGCTAAAACGACTCTTTATCACACTATACAACAAGCGTACTTAAACCGCGCAATCAAAGCTTTGTAACTACTCGTACTAAATATACTCTGTTGATGCAATCACGTCTTTAATACTGTTAAAAATGAGTACTCTAGCCACGCAATCAAATCTTTATAACTACTCGTACAAAGTAAACTCTAGCCACGCAATAACAGCGTTAATACTGTAACAAAAAGGGTACTCTGGTCCAGTGGAGGACTGAGCCAAAAAGGTCTGAAGACAGTATGGCCTAAAAGGGCCCAAACCTACATCTCAAGGGGTCCAAGAGGGGGGAGGGGTATTTTATTGCTTACCAAGTAGAGGGGGTTACTTGTAACTAGAGTAGTATTACTAGTTATAGCAAGCTTAATTTAAATATATTTACTTTTAATTTGCATTTAATAAATTATCCAAACATTCATTTTGTTCAAATAAATTAAAATAAATTTAAGTAAATCAAATTAATAAGCAAGTATTAAATACACTTAAGTAAGAAATAATTTAACATAAATAAAATTACATTTACTCATTTAAATGTAATATTCAATTAAACTATTTTATATTTAATGTCTAGAGCCCTTTTGTGCTGCTTTAGAGCTCTGATCAAGTATGTTAAGGGGCCTTTATAGCCATTGTCTTTCGTATGGGACATTTAAAGGCCCAAGTGTAAGAAATCAAAGCTGTAATACTGCTTGTACTAAGTGTACTTTACTTTACTTGTACTCTAACTTTACCTGCTTGTACTAAGTGTACTTTACTTTACTTGTACTAAGTGTAATTTACTTTACTTGTACTAAGTGTACTTTACTTTACTTGTACTAAGTGTACTTTACTTTACTTGTACTCTAAGTTGTACTTTATTTACTTTACTAAGTGTACTTTACTTTACTTTACAAGTGTACTTTACTTTACTTGTACTAAGTGTACTTTACTTTACTTGTACTAAGTGTACTTTACTACTACTGTATGGTATACAGATGGATCTAAGATGGACTGTGGCTGTGGGAGTGGCATATCTGAGGCTCATGCTAATCTCAAAACCTCATTTCCATTAGGAAAGTATACCACAGTGTTTCAGGCAGAAATATTTGCTATTAATGCCTGTCTAATAGAAAATATTAAAAAGAATCCTAATCAGGCTTCTATAATTTTTTTACTGACAGCCAAGCTGCCATTAAAGCTCTTGGTTCATACAAAGTATTCTAAGCTTGTCTGGGAGTGCTTACAAAATCTTCTGACCTTGTCACTCAACAATGATGTAGCAATGAGATGGGTGCCTGGCCATAATGGAGTTGAAGGAAATGAGCAAGCAGACATCCTTGCAAAAAAGGAGTCTGATAACACTCCTGTGGGCCCTGAACCCATAGTAGCCATACCCAAAACTATAGCCAAAGGTGTACTTAAAGATTGGCTTTTAATCAATAATCTGCACCACTGGAACAAATTCTCTGACACGAGGCACAATAAACCAATGTTAAAAAGACCCAGTCCCAAAGTAACTAAGCATCTCCTCAGTCTAAGCAGAAGAGACTGAAAAACAGTAACTGGAGTACTGACTGGTCACTGTCACCTCCAAAAACCACTCCATTACATTGATATCTTTAAAGCTAAGCCAGTGTGTAGGATTGTTGAATCGGAAACCGAAACTGCCTCTCACATACTTCAGAGTTGTGAAGCCCTAGCCTTTCAAAAGTTCTCACTAAATTTGACTTACCAATGAATCACTGGTCAAAAAGATCCTAGACCTAGTCCGGGGAAAAGGATTATTCTTACCTGGACCAATTGAGAGGGTTGTACAATAAATTTCAGTCGCAGTGCAAATGGGGTCTATCCTCGACTCCAACCTAAATCATTAAAAATAATTCATAATAATAAAAGTGTACTTACCTCACGCAAAAAAGCTTTAATACTGCGCGTACAACGTACACTTTGCCACGCAATCACAGCTTCAATACTGAAAATCGGGTACAGGGTACCACGGAACTTTTTCCGAGGTAAAAAGTTCTTCGGAAAGCAAATATGTAATACTGCTCGTACTAAATGTACTTTGCACACTTAACCTAAGCATCAATACTGCTCGTACAAAGCGTATTCAGGCTAAGCAACAGCAGCTACGTATTCTGGCTAATAGCATTATATTGCTCGTACAAAGCGTATTCTGGCTAGCAAATACACAAAGCGTATTCTGGCTAAGAAAACATAGCATTAATATTGCTCGTACAAAGCGTATTCTGGTTAAGCAAACATAGCATTAATACTGCTCGTAAAGAAAGCGCTCGTAACAAAGCGTATCATGCATTTAATATGCTCGTACAAAGCGTATATGCAACATAGCATACTGCGTAATAATAAGCGTTTTTTAGTCACGCAACCAAAGCATTAATACTGCTCGTACAAAGCGTACTCTAGTCACGCAAACAAAGATGTAATACTGCTCGTACAAAGCGTATTCTGGCTAAGCAAACATAGTATTAATGCTGCGCGTAGAAAGCTTATTCTAGCCACGCAACCAAAGCATTAATAGTGCTCGTACAAAGTGTTGTTTAAACAAAGCATGTACAGCATGTACAGTGGGAAGACGACCTTTAGCGTATCTAACTGACTGTTAATACTTTTTCTTCATGTAGCTAGAATGTACTGTTGCTTTGCTGTAGATTAGCCTACACCAAGGATCTTGAATAAAGGGGATGACGCATTAAGTAGATTTGCCATACAAACAAGTGACCCCATCGAAAACCAAAAAATAGAGAGAATTCAACACGAACCACACGTCAAAAACCAACTGCACATGCTTGGTACAAACTGCGGATGCTTACAATTCTTAAAACAGCACAGGTCTTAAAATTTAGAGGCAAATTACGTCACAATGGTTTCCCATTGTTATTGCTTGAGAAGGTTATAACAAAATACGCTTAAATTACCACTCACTGAAGTAGCAAAGTATAGTCCAAAATTTAAAATTAAATAAGCACAAATGACTTAACAAGCACCACAAATGTAAGAATCACGAGAGGCACAGAAGAATGTTGAGAAGCAAACTCGACAACCTTGCTACATAACCTGTGTTTGGCGCCTTTTTTCATTATAACCAAGGGTAAGGTAAGTTTGCTCCTATTTCTCTATCTCATACAACTTCCATGGGGTCAGAAATGTTCCTTAATGCGTCATCCCCTTTATTCAAGATCCTTGAGTCTACACTCGACTGTACATCTTAGCTAAAGTTAACTAACAACTCTTTTAGTTAACATTTTTTTAAGCTAATGTAGCGCAAACGTACAATCGCGTAAACGCAAATTGTATGGTCGCGTTGTCGACCAGTCGCGCAAAACGAGTTTTACTTGCTGTGGCATCTTGATTATATTAAAAAGAAATAGGAAGATAAAGAGGAATAATTATCTAGCCAAAGAGACTTAATACATAGAGGGAGAATACATAAGCTCTTATCATTCCCTGGGTATCTTGGTACCATAACTGTGCATTGGTGACGTCATTTTTGTTATTTCATTATTATTATAATTTGCCGTAAATATTGAATTATTTTTCGACTATTTTGTCTTAACTTAAGTAAAATCGCATATTTTATGATGTATAAATTATTATCTATCGTATATTTTCTTTGTGATTTAATGTGATGTCATTGAAAATGCCTCGCGTTTATAAGGTGCTATATAAATATGCGCTCCGATAGAGGTTGTAGAGGAGTGGGGAGTATCTAGTCTCCCTCTAAGGAAACTTAAGGAGTAAGTACAGTTATGGTACCTAGTAGAAACTGACACACTTGCAGATCCCTTATCACTGTGTTATTTTACCTCCCTCTAAGTGTAACTTTCTTTGTATCTAGCTTATGTTGTCCCTTAGTACAGTAAATTCATTTCTCTTTTGTTCCAAAAATATTGTTATTAGTTTTTTCGTCATTTATGTTATATTTTCATACTGATTGGACCTGACTCGTTCAAGATGAGCCGGTGAAGCCATTTAACATGGTCCTAGTTATTTTTCTTTGTTATAATCTCGGTATCGAGAGATAGCGATAGGTAAACAAATCGTCTTCCTTGGTATATATGATGGATCCGAATAACGTAGAGTTAGAACTTCATCAGGAGATTGAGCGATTGCATCGAGAGTTAGATGAAGCTTGCAGCGAAAAGGTCCAATCTGCCCAATACGGTCTCGTTCTGCTTGAAGAAAAGAAATCTCTTTTGCATAAATGTGAAGAGTTAGAACAGCTCTACGAAACCACTAAAAATGAATTAGAAATAACTCAAAAGGTATTATTTAGTTTTTTTACTCGAGTTAAGTTCTGGGTGAAGTAGTACAGGTTGAATTGATGTAAAAGTGCATGCTAGTAGTATAAATGATGGGCGCAGTGTTCGTACTGCTTGCTTTGAGGCTTTGAGAAGGTTTTAAATCAGAAGCTAGTTGCATGACCTACAACACTGAGCACCACCTGTCACCAAGATTTTTGCTACTTGATAAATCATCCGTTTCAAAGGCTGCGTCCGTTTGTATAAAATGTAAACAGGATATTTTTTCTTTTCTAAGAAAAATATAATCTAAGATACATTGGAAAAGTCTTGTGTGGTTAGGAAAAGTACCCAGGTACCCCGTACCCGATTTTTTGACTTATTTATTTTCATTCTTTATTCTCTAGTTGCTTATCTGATTTATTTAAGGAAATGGGATAGCTAGTGAAATCAGTTTAATATTAAACTTACTTTAAAATTACTTGCATCCCTTCATCTTTAAGTTACTCCAATAAATTATCGATAAGATTACTTAAAAAAAAATAATTTGTAGGTTTTAAAGATACTTTTCAAAACCCCTATACTTATCATTCATCTATCTGTCTGATTCCACAGTTCCAGAACTACAATAGCTAAGTAGTTAAAATTTGGTTCATAAACTGTTGGTATTGGTAGCATTTCTAATCACCTACGCTAACTGTAGATTACTATTTTTGTCAATATGAACTGGTTGTTTATTACTCTTAAGAGACTCAGAGGAAACTTTATCAGCCAATCCACTTTCAATTTCCAAAGAAACAATAATGGATTCTGGTTGTGTGTATTCCATCTCTTAACAAATTTTGACATGGACTTTATTAGGAGCCAAGCAGGTCCCTGGTGCTGTCCAGTGTGTAAAACTCCAACTATTAATTTCAACTGTGTTCCTTAATATTTATTATATTATTTATTTTGTTTTTTTTATTTGTATTTCTGTTTAGGCATTAACGAAATTTCAAACTACTCACAAAGTGACAAAGGAGTCAGGCATCGAACAGGAAGAATCCTTACTTAATCAATCTGCTGCTATAGAAACTTCTTTAAATTCAACCATTTTAGATCTTGAAAACGATGTTAAACAAGTGAGTGATAAGCAATATTCATTTATATTTCCATAAACTCTGCAAATAGGATATCATGCTTTATTACGATCCTTCTTAATAACATCTTCCTTTTAATTATTTAAAAAATAAAATAATTGATTTAATAAATAATACAATCATACGGCTACAAAATATCTGTTAGATCTATTTACAATATTAATTGCTTATAAGTAAAATCTTGCTAGCCACATAAGCTTAATGCTTGTATATGCCTAATTTGATTTGTTTGATTTATTATTCTCAATTTATTTTCTGTTACCTTTTGACAATGAAATTAAGTATAAAAGAAAACAAGTTTTTATAAATCATTTACTCTTTAAGTTTATATGATATATTTGTAAAAGTAACTAAACTTCTAAATAATTGGTTTAGAAATAAAACCAAAAAGTAAATAAAGATAATGAGAGAAAAATAAATTACTTAATTTAATAAATAAAACAATAAATTAATAATAATTTGATTTGAATAAAAATTAATTTAATACTAATTTCATATTCACTCAGTGAATAATCGGGAACATTGTGCTTTAGAACTTTTCTCACTTATCTATCCTCATCAGTTTGGACTATTTAACTTATGTGTGTAAAAATGAAATTATGTAATTAAAATTATTTTTTCTTGTGGCGGAGGATTGATCCAGGTTATTATTTCTTTTAGTGAATTCCTTTGAAAAAAATTGCTAATGGGATAGGCATCATAGTGGGAGTCGAACCATTTACACAAATTCGTTTCAGATGTCCCTGATGACAAAAAATTGTGAAACTTTATACACCACACACACACCACACACACACATATTTATATGGTTTATATATATTATATATATATATATATATATATATATATATATATATATATATTATATATATTACGTAAACACTATCTTTCAAATGGATTAATATTCATTAATCAAACTTCATACAAATATCAACCTTGGGGAGGACACGGACCCTATTGAAAACCAGGTTTTTCTAATGTTATTTAGACAGTTTACTGAGTCAGCAAAATTTTCAAAAAATCGGTAAAATTCATAGTTATTATTTTGTTTTTGGGACGCTGAATTGAATAACACCAGTCCAAAGTCGATGCGACCTCTCTTAGTGACCAAAGTCGAAAAAACCCTATTAAATTACTGGGAACCAAAAATAAATATTAACCAGTAGTTTTCTATGTATTTTGGGGGGGGGCTGAATTGAATAAAACCAGTCTGAAGTCGATACCACGGCTCTAAGTGACCAAAACCTCAAATACAGCCGCTGAACAACACATTTTAAGTGGGGAGTCGTTTTCGATGTATTTTGGGCCTGTGATTTGAATGAGAATGGTGTCAGTAAGAGCACTCAGAGCCATGGTTCTTGGGTTCGAACCTTGGTAGGGACAATCATTTTTTTACATTATATAATTTTATAAATACAAAATAATTCTGGTACGGTATTCCGCTTGTCAGGTGAATTTCCTTTGGAATGTATGTTTCCATGTTTAACCATTCATTTTTATGCTTTATAACTTGAGTAGTTACTAAATTGTCTAGCACTACTTGTAACTCATTTTTTCTGTATTTTTCAAAGGAAATGTGCTAAAACTTTTTTAGAAAGTAACCATAAACCAACCGAGCATTAAACTAGTGCAAAGAATGGTGGGCACTGCCATTTTTAGAGGCATAGTTTTGTATAACCTACGGCATAATTATGCGCACTTCATTTGAAAAATACAGAAAAATATTTTACGAGTAGTGCTTGATAAATGTGTTACTGCTCGAGTTATAAAGCATAAACTGGATCCTTAAGCAAGAAATGGATTGTTAAACACGGAAAACATTAATTTTGAAGGAAATTCACCTGACATGCAAACCATCACGCCACATTCTTATATTTTGTATTCTTTATAGTATAAGTTGGTTTTAATATGAATAGGTTGCGTATTAAAAAAAATTTATTTATTATATTTATATTTATTTGCCTTAAGTTGTGGTTTTATTGATGCAATTTAATATATGTTATTACAAAAAAGTAATAGATGGTTCAATTTTTGATTGAACTAGCATTTCAGGGGAACCTTAACTCAAGAGACAAAAGTTTTGAAAAATCGTGTGAAAAGTAGTTATGCTATTGCTTAGGTTATGAGGCATAAATCAGAAACTTATACAAGAAATAGAATGAGAGCTAGGAAAATAATTAGTCTGCATTGCAGACCTCCACACCAGAATTTTTATATTAAGCATAATGAGAACCTTTTTTTTTTGTTATAGTTGAAACACGAGTTAGAAAGAGTGACAGAAGAGCGAGAAAGAGCTATTCTTGACTACAACGATGTCATTAAATCCAAGCATGAAGCTGATTCTGAACGGAAGCAGCTTAGGTGTGAATTAAGAGAGCATAAACTTAGAGAAACACGTCTCCTCACTGACTACTCAGAACTAGAAGAAGAAAATATTAATCTTCAGAAACAAGTCTCAAGCTTAAAATCCTCACAGGTACTCTTTATTGTAAAGGTTCAAAATAACCTTTCCTTGTTCCTGAGTAATGTTACCAGTATGACTAGCCCTCTCTATTACTATCCCTGTTTGTTGTACAAAGCGCAAGCTTTATGGCAGAGAGGTAGCCTTGTTGTAATACCTTATTTATGTTGTTGTACTGGTGTTCATTTCTTTTTTTATTTAAAAAAAGGAACTATGAAGTGGTAATACCCATTTCAGTGGTTGAGCAAAAAGACTTTGAAAAGTTATTGAAGAAATCAACTGTTGTCTACTTAAATTGATAGAATTATATTTACTGGTAAGAAGTAAGGTGGATAGATGAACATGTCTTGCGCTGGTTTGAGGTTACATCTGGGGTTCCTCAAGGCTCACACTTAAGGACCTCTTCTGTTTTTACTTTTCATCAATAACATAGTACTTGTACCGAACTTTATATGTTTCATTTATTTTTTGTATATGTTTCTTTCATTAATAATGTCATAAAATACTCTAATTTTATCAACAATAATCATCCTACATTAATATGTATGTATGTGTATGTAAGTATATGTATGTATGTATGTGTGTAAAAGTGATTGTATGTAGGTGTAAACAATCATTGTAACATTCTTGTGACGGGGCTCTTTCTCTAGATACTTGATATCTACTTCACCATAACTACTTTAAAATAATCCTTTTTAGAAGTTAATAATGTATAAAATTGTTAACATATATTGATATTTGTTAATGCTTTTGTAAACACAAATTGTGGAAATAAAGAAGTTTATTATTATTATTTATGCTGATAACTTGAAATTAGTTAAAACAACTAAAGCTCTAGAAGATACTAAGTGCTTGCAGGAAAATCTTTTAAGGTTGTCAGAGTGGTGTTGCAGAAATAAACTATTTTTGAATCATTTCAAGTGTTCACTAGGAAAAGTTGTTTAATCAATAACTTAATTATTTTTTTTAACAAACATATCCTTTATTTACAAAATATCTTGTATACAATATTATGTTTTTAATATAATTTACAAGAATTATCTCTCTACATAAGGATACACACATATCCTTGTGTCGTAGGAGAGAAGTATTTTGTACTGTAGTACTTAAAATTACCATATTTGTTGAGCTTTATAATTATTAATATATATAAATATATACCCTTAAAATAAACTCAAATTTTTCCTTATCATATAAAGTTATAATTTTTAAATTATTAATTATATCTTTTCTAATCTGTTATTATTTATACCTCTTTATGTTTTGTTGTGTCAGTTATCTGTTAAATTTTTGTCCGTCTTCAAGTTGTTTTTTAAGTAAAATTTGTTTAATTTTATTCTTGAATGTATTTCTTTTATCAGTCAACATAATGTTGGGAGGTAAGTCATTCCAAAATATAGTTGCTTGTTATTACCACTGTCTTTGTGCTGTTGTAGTCTTATACTGAGGTAGTCTATAAAGTTGGTTAGTCTATGCTCTAGTATTAATTCTGTCGTGATGGATTAGTCGGAGGGAATGTTTTCCGTTGTATATTCTAATCAGACATTGCTGTCGAAACATATTGTTGGTCTTCAGAATAGTCAGTTGGTCAAATGTTCAGAATAGTCAGTACTGTATGTTCATATTTTTTTTAAACGTAGTGATCCTTATTAATGATTTTTGTTGTATCAATACAGGTTTCTTTGTAGTTTCGTTAGCAGATTTCCATTCGAGAATACCATAGCTTATAATCGAAACTATTAAATTATAAAATACTGCTCTGATGAAAGGAATTTTCTGATTTTTATAAAAAATATATCTTAATTTTCTCAATGAGGTTGTCAGTCTGTCGATATGTTTTTTCCACTATGTCCTCAATCCAAGAGATATCAAACAAGAAAGTGGAAACAAAACAGTGGTTATGTTTTTTGTGTGCAAATATATGGATTCCAACAAGCCAGCTACACAATGTTTTATAGTTAACTTAATTAAATCACTTACCAATAATATCATAAAATCAAAGATTTAGTGAAATAATAGTTATTTATGCACCAAGGGAGTAAAGAATGCTATATTATTTCCCTGAGCAGTTAGTTGGTTCCTAAGGCGTAAGCCAAGGGAACTAAAGTATTTTACTCCGAGCGAGGATTTATGTGTTCAATTCCTGAGGCAAAGCCGAGGGATTTATGTGTTCAATTCCTGAGGCAAAGCCAAGGGATTTATGTGTTCAATTCCTGAGGCAAAGCCAAGGGATTTATGTGTTCAATTCCTGAGGCAAAGCCAAGGATTTATGTGTTTAATTCCTGGGCAAAGCCGAGGGATTTTTTGTGTTCAATTCCTGAGGCAAGCCGAGGGATTTATGTGTCAATTCCTGAGGCAAAGCCAAGGGATTTATGTGTTCAATTCCCGAGGCAAAGCCGAGGGAAATATGGCTATTAACTCCTGAGGTGAAGCCGAGGTAGGTAATTGCGAGGGGGAAAATAGCTTTTTACTCCTAAGGTGCATACAAGATTTTATCTCCAGACGTTGATTTTATTTTAACATGTTTTGTTGATTTTATTCTTATTTTTTTTGGCTGGGTCCCCTTTTAAATTTTGGGGGCCACCCCTGAGAAAATTACAAACAATTGATTTTTACCTGTATAAATTTAAAGAATACCACTTCCCTAAAAAAATGGTATAATTGGCTCTAATAACCCAATAATAGGAAACACTTTTCACTCCCAAGGAAAAAGTTACTTTTTACTCCCAAGGGAGTGAAAAGTGCTTCTTTAGTCCCTAAAAACTAGTTAATAAACTTTACATTATACACTGTCTGGAGATAAACATTTTTATAGTTAGCTTAAAGGGCAGAGTAAAGGAAAATGAGGCTTCAATTATTACTCACAAGGATTCACTATCTAACTTAGAAGGAAAGCTTCTTATAATGACTGCTCTGTTGCAAGAGCAAATCGAGCAGTCAAAGCAAGAGTTACACAGCTTGAGAATCAAATAAAACTAGCTTAACCAATATACAAGGGAAGATAACGTTGAGATAAAAGGTCTTCCTCAGACTTGCAGGGGAAAAGTTGATCTAATTTAAAAAATAACTGAAGTGTTGAATGTTGAATACTATCCTAGGGATATTTTAGTCGGACTTGAGTAACTGCTTAGGTTCTAAAGTATAAACCAGAACCTTAAGCAAGAAATGGGTTCTTAAGCACGGAAACACGCATTCTAAATGAAATTGACCTGACAACATGAGGAACACCGGGCCAGAATTATTTAGTAGTTATAAACTTATATATTGTAAAAAACGATAAAAAATTATTGTCTCTACTGGGATTGTTGTTAACCACGGAAACAAGCATCTGAAGAAATTCGGCCGACATGCATACCACCGCGCCAGAATTATTTAGGCATTTCTATGTAAAGGTTGTTAAAAGTATCAGGCTTGATCTCACCTTTAGGAGGAATAGTGTAGTACTTACCAGACTCATAACCAGCTCCCAGGCTTTTTTAGATCTCTTAGTGGATTTGCTGATAAGTGAACCATTATATTCCTTTTTCACATGGCTAAGATGTTTAATGTATTTCTTCTTTTCCAGGTATATTTGCCAGTCTTGGCTTTCCTTATCCAACTTGCTCCAGTCATACAGTGGACTCAGCTGATTCTTCATATCTTCTTCAATTTGTCCAAACTACGGGCTTTTTTTAATTTTTTTACTCCTTTTAAAAGTTTTAGTGGGAAAAGCTATTTGATAGGCGTCAAGAATTACTTGAATAAACTGGTACCATAAATGATTGATGGCTAAAGGCTGAGTTACAAAGTGCCAGTCAGTTTCATGAAGTAATCTCACAAAGTTTTCAATTCCTTTTATAGTAAAATGTCTAGTAGATACTATTTTGGCAGAGTCTATTGTTAGGTTTTCGTTGGGAACATTAAGATGTATGTGAATATCTTTGTGATCAGCAGTTTGTTGTCCTACTTTAACTTTTAATTTCTAGAGATCAATGTTTGAGGACACATTATCAAGGTTGTTGTTCTCTCTCGTTGGCTCAAAGATCCTCTTATCTAGACCAAAGGACTTAAATACATCAGTAAGCTTGGTAGCGCTGTCATTATTTTCCAACAAGAAATTTACATTAAAATCTCCTACTGCAGTAATGAAACTGTATCTATCTAACATTTTGGTTTGAGTTTTCTCAAATATATCAATGAACAAGTCATAATCACCAGTAGGTGGTCTATATATGTAATTATAAAAACTGTCTTAGCTAGAATAAGTTCTACTGCTGCCATTTCACACACACCTTCAACGGACATACTGTTAACACAATAACTTTGTTATACTTGAGATGTTTGTTAATCATTATAGCAGCTCCACCATTTGACTTAGTAGTTCTATAAAAGGCTGATGCTATAATAAAATCCTGAGGTAAATAGAGGTTCTCTTCATCTCAACATGTTTTGATTCTTCTTATAAGATGCAGATATTTTTCAATTTTCCGCTCGTCTTATTCTTATTTAACCTAAGTTTTGCTTTTTTATTATTATCAAACACATTTTATACATATTTTTATGATA
The DNA here is from genome assembly GCA_018340805.1 of Microvelia longipes. Lineage (NCBI taxonomy): Eukaryota > Metazoa > Arthropoda > Insecta > Hemiptera > Veliidae > Microvelia > Microvelia longipes. The sequence goes on along the minus strand of JACMZG010001893.1, from coordinate 33,304,032 downwards.
TTTGTTTTTGGCTATATTATATTATTTTTTATATAGGTAGAGTTTGAAAGCGCTAAACATGAAATCGGAAGGTTACAGGAAGACATTGAGCTATACCAGCAACAAGTGGAAGAGCTAACTAAACTAAAGAGGATGGCAGAAAAACAAATGGAAGAAGCTTTAGAGTCCCTTCAGGTACTAATTTATCTTATTTCTTAGACTAAAACCAGTTAGTGTATGAGTTGATTCCTTAATCTAGTGATGTAGTTCTGATAAGCACCATTAGTATCAAATTTATACAAATTAGTTTTAACTAATAATAACATTAAAAACATACAAATTAAAAATCATCATCAATGTTAATTTTTACTTTTTCTCTTTCATACCGTTGGTATGTAGGAAAAATATAGTATATCATTTGGTACTACCGAGTTTTGTAAAACATGAATAGTTGACACAATATAATTGTGCGAGAGACACCTATTATTATTAATTGTGAGGGTAGGTGTAAAACCTTATGCACTGCGACTTTGAGTATTTTGTACAAGGAGAGACACCTAGGAAATGTAACAAGCAAAATGCTATGCTACATCTGGGAACTGTTCCATCTTTCGACATTCGTCATCATTGATGGCTCGACATAATGTCATGTCCCACTCTCTTTCGTTACGTCTAACTCATCAGGGCGCCGACAGAGCCTGAACTTACTCTGACCTTCAATTAATTCCGAAGAATATAATGTGAAGTATTTACCAAAGATGAGCGGTGTTCTCTTACCGCCATCATGCATGGCAAGCAAAACATATATCGTTTGATACTACCGTATTTTGCAAAACATGAATACCACTCTGTTTCGTTACGTCTAACTCAAAAGTTAAGCATTTTGCTTGTTACATTTCCTAGGTGTCTCTGGCACAATTATATTGTGAAAAGTATTGTGTTTGTAACAAAAACCCTGTAACCGGGATGTCATCTGAATTATCCGTTTTAGGTGTTTTTTTAGACCTCTTAGACTATCTGTATATGTGTGTCTGTTATCATTGTATCTTCCAATGTAGTTGTGCTATTCGGAAAATAATTAGTTTATGACGTCATTAACTCACAATAATGACTCAGGAGCAATTTTGAATATTCATAAAATGCTGATATTTTATTATCAGTTTGAGATTTGGCATGAATTCCATCTCCCTAGTTCTAGCGTATGCGATCAGATCCCCTCCGCATGGTTCATACAACTTAAATTACCATATTGAGAGATCGTACTCTATACGATCTTGTTCGTACTCGATCGTACTCTATACTATCTTGTTCCTGAACTTGGTAGCAATCTCTTATCAGTGAATAAATTGGCCGTAAATGGTAACAAAATTATTTTTGATGAAAGTGGTGCAAGAGTAGATAATTCGGATGGAGAATGTCTGTTTAAAGCAGATATACACAATTATCTCTATGTAGTTAATGTGCCAGAAGAATATTATGCCTGAAGTGACGAAAACTGACTGGCATAGGCGTTACGGTCACATTAAATGACCAATATTTGAGAAAATTACCTGCTTTTGTTAATAATTTGCATTGTGATAATATAAATGAACCGTTAGTCAGCTGTGTTGCCTGTATAGGAGCTAAATATACACGCAAACCCTTTAAAATTGTTGATAAAAGGCAATCTTCACGCCAACTTGAACTTATACATGCTGATCTGATGGGACCAACAGAAGTTGAATCTCTCGGTAATTCTAAATACATTTGAACTATAATTGATGATTATAGTAGAAAAGTTTTTGTACATTTTTTATCTTTTAAGTCAGAAACTGTGTCAAAAATTGAAAGTTTCCTGATTTGGGCTAAAAATATTGACTTATCAGTATGTAAGATAAGAAGTGATAACGGTTCTGAAATATTTAATAGACAGATGACTAATCTGTTAAATAAACATGGCGTAGAACAACAACTATCAACTGTTGTGTACTCGCCACAATCAAGAATTAAGAGGGGATGTTAATTTGAAGAGTAATTCTTAATTTAGATTATTTTATTATATTATTTGATTATGTATTTTTTATTATGGCAACACTGTTGCTTGAAATAGGTCATATGTTCAACAACAAATGTATGTCCGTTTACGTTATTTTCCCTATATTTATTAATTTTAAATTGATTATTTAACAGTCCACTCTGAATCATTCATATAGACCCCATATGTAGGATATCTTGCTATAGAGATTTTCTAAATGTTTTTGCAACATAGATATAGCTGGATATGTAACATTTGTATTAGGGGAACCCATCTTAATCTAGAGTCCAAGACTATTCCTAATAATTTCACAGGTTTTGTACAAATTGATTGATGATTTCTTTTTATCTGTTTTTATTGCTGTTGTAGGCTGAGAGAGAAGCTAAATATGCCATGAAGAAAGAACTAGATCACAGAATCAATAGTGAATCTATGTATAATCTTAGTAACTTGGCTTTTAGTATTAGAGGTATGTATGATTTTTTATCTATTTAATTACAGTAATTAATACTTAAAAGAGACTTGAACTTATGCTGCTAACATTTCTAGGTATTTATCAATACATTGTGGATATTAAAATACGGATTTTTCTTTTAAATTCTTGTTTCCATACTTATACTTTTTATCCATTACTTGCTTAAGTTTTCAATTTATGCTTCAGGACTTGTGCTGTAGCATTTCTACTTGTTTCTATTTTTTCTCAATGTTTTAAAGAAAATTCTTATAATTCTTCTACTTTTTATCCAATACTATGCTCATCCTTCCAAAAAAGACTCTGCACATCACTACTCACACCGTTTTAATCCCACCTAATGTTAATTTTTGAAAGATTTTAGCACATTTTCTTCCAATTTTATGCTATGCATGCTTTACCTAACCCACATTGGTCAGTGAGTAAAAGAACTGTATAAATGAAAAAAAATTAAAATGATGCTGCAATAACTGTGTTTTTATTAATATATGGCAAAAAGCGTCCCAGAGACATAATTGCTAAGATCTAGGATCTTCCCCACCTTTACTAATATACAAATTATAAATTAATTTTTTTTATCTCTTATAAACTTACCCCTTATAAGTGGAAAACCCTTGTTAACACCATGATTTTTCCTTAGCTTTGTGCTTGTGGAATGTTTCACCTGCTGTATTTATTATGACTTGGTCAATAAATAATAAATAATAAAAATAATAATAATAGATAAATGAACAAACAAGAGAAATTATATTCAAGTACATATTTTAAAAATACATTGAACTAGTCATATAAGTTCTTATTACATATCACTATTATATTAAATTACAATTTAGTTAACACTAGATTTAATTTAAAAAATATAAGAATTAAATTAAATTTGGTGCAAAATTTAAAAGATAATTTTATCTTTTATTTAAAAATTTTTCCCCGATATTTACAATTTGTAAAGTTTATTGAAAAAATAAATTTGCTGAAAATCCTCTGTATTTATTTTTGTCCAGACCATGACTTCTGGGGACTATTAGGGCCTTCAATACCTACTCTATTTTCATGCTTTTTTATATTTACTAGACTTATTGTAACATTTAGGAAATTCATTATTTGTTGATTAGGTATGGGTGAGGAAGGAGGATTAGGAAGTGACGAAGATGACCTTCCGGTATTGAAAAGAATAGAAGCTGATCTGAGCTCTGATCTGATGTCTTCTGAAGCTAAACATGTGGATCTATTTAGTGAAATTCACTTAAACGAACTTAAAAAACTAGAAAAACAGCTTGAACAGGTTATAGTCATAAGTTATTTATGTGAATTATTGGGGAGCCAGCCTTGAGTTCTAAAGAACCCATTTAAAAAAAATTCAAAAAATTGATCAATGTTTTTTCTATATAAAATTCTTAGTTTTAAATTAACTAATTAGCTGGAGTCTGATGTCACTGGGAGGTTAATTTCTGTAATCTCTGCCTGAAGGTTATGATTTTAAGGGCAATTTTTCAGGTATATTGCTTAAAAATAGGGTCTGAAAATTGGAAATTTCACATCAATGTCATGAGAGTGCATCAAAATATATTTGCTTTATTGTTTCAATTTTCATTCCGCAATATTTAAAAACCGCATTACTAACCACAAGGTTCTAATAGGTACTTCAAATAGTCCAAATAAGTGATGTATCATACAACAAACTAACTATGAATGCTCTTGATAACAAGGCACACTCAATTGTTATTTTTAAACTTGTATGTTTGTAGTTATATTTGTTGTGACTAAATAATGTTGCTACTAGTTCAGTAACTTGCATAATGTCATCCTGTCCTGCTCTAGCTTACGAGAATGTTGAGGGCACGTGTTAATATTGGCTTAGATTAATTATAATATTATTGTATAATAGTAGTGCAATTAGCTTTTATGAATAATGAGTCTTTTAATTGACTATCTGGTTATTTATTAATACAAACGAGATCATAACAAAACTTTTAATGAAAGATCAATCTTGGCATCAGATCAAAAATGTCAAAGAATTGACCCATTCCACTCTGCCCAGGTACATTATGTTACACATTCTCTATTGCGGATAAAAAGTGCTCTATTTAATAATAATAAAAAAATGTCTACCTGATCTGTTTACTTCTCACAAAATTTCAATACCTCATTTCCACACACATATATCACATTTAGTACATATTTTTTTAATCATAAAAAGGAATGTCAAATTTTTAACTAATTTTCAAGCCCTATTTTAAAGAAAAATACTTGGGAAATAAAAACTGCTTCTTAATCATAATATTTAGAAACAGATTTTAGAAATAAAACCTCTCTGTGACATCTGTGCATTCTCTTCGATACAAAGTAGTTCAGTTTTTATATTCTCTGTATGCTTATCCATGTTCTTTAAATTTGAGAAAACTAAGCAATATTTCTAATTATAAAATCATATTAAAAGAAAATGGATAAATATTACATCTATTTTACAATAAATTTTATATCTAGGATGCTGATCTAGCATCCTTATTTCCCGGTACAAATTATTAGTCCTTTTTGTAATTTATAAAATTTAAATTATTAGAAATTTTAATAGAATGATGTGTGATAATAAATATGATATCAGGGCATCAAGCAAGCATGGTACAGGCAGGATTTGATAGTAAGAAGTGATCTGTGCTATGATATCAGGGCATCAGGCAAGCATGGTATAGTCTGAATTTGATTGTAAGAAGTGGGACTGTGCTATGATATAGAGCATCGGGCAAGCATGGTACAGGCAGGATTTGATTGTAAGAATGGGACTGTGTTATGATATAAAGACATCGGGGGAGCATAGTATGGGCAGGATCTTTTGTAAGATGTAGGACTCTGCTAAAATTTCTTTTCACCTGGCAAACAATGTATGAAGTCTTTAATCCATTCAAGATATTTTTTTTATTAAAGGTTGAAAGTGAAAAGGTTTCATTGACGCAGACTCTGAGGGAATCACAGAACAGTGTAGAGCGGTACCAGACTGAATTACAATCACTAAGTGGTAGAATTATTAAACTTGTTGCTTATGCCAGATCCCTTCACTGTTTGGCACATCGCCTTGATCCTTCACAGGTACTTATATTTACTTACACTTTTATTTATATACATATATATATATATATATATATATATATATATATATATTATATATATATATATATATACATATACTGCTGACCCAGAAATTATTAAATCATCGCACTCCAACTACCTAGACAGACTACAAAGACGCTTTACCAACAATATAATGGGGGTTTTAAACGATGGATCAGCCCTGCTCAACTATGCAAAGGAGCTAGAAACCTTAAGTATGAAATTGCTTCAAGAAAAGAAGATCAAGCATTAGCAATTTTTTATTTAAAATAATACAAGGAGATAACGATGTTCCCAATTTGTTGGGCAGGTGTAATTTTAGAGTTCCGAGCAATGAGTTAAGGAGCCAACATCTTTTTAGCTTACCCTTCCATCGAACACTGTACGGACAGAGCAATGAGCATTTTTAATTAGTACTTTGACATCGACCCATTTATGGTCCCTCTGCGGCAATTTAGAACTCATGTCACCAAACTAACTTTCTCATAATGCTTTTTTCTCTAATATTAAGTTGACTGTGCTTTTTTGGATTTTCAAAAATTTGTTTGCACTAATTTTTAATAAATAAATAATCAACCTTATGTTTATTAGTTTATAAAGAAAATTTGTTTGTGATCTGAGGTTTCAATATCTGTAACAAAATGATCATTATTTTACTATGTTATTTTTTACTTTTTTTACTATTTATTTTATATTTTACTATATAATTTTTACTAATGATTTTTGTAAAAATTATATTTGTATTTTATATTTATTATATAAAGAATATTTTTTAAAAAAAATTATTGAACAACAAAAATTGTAATTTTTACAATTATAAGAGGTAGCACATTTTTAATGGCTTTAGTAAGCTTGGTAGAGAAATAATTCAGTGACTGCACTCAGGCAGGAGTTGGGAATGGATTAGTAAATAGTAATTTTTATTAATTCCAAGTATCCACTGAATACAACTAGTAAAGAAGTATGCAGTATGCCTACAACTTGAAAGAACCACTTTGAGGTCCTTCCGCATTAGTTGATTCCTCTCTGGTTAAGACAATACTATCCACATAATTATGCAAGTCATTGTCTTATAGATACATTTTAAGCTGAAACCCCAATACGAGCTCACGAGATTTAATGCCAACTTAAAAGAGGAAGCTGAAGTCGCAAACCTTAATAAAAATTTTTAATAATTCTATTTTTATTTTCATTTGTCAAACACGTTTGTCCTAATTGTTAATTGTTTTACCTGTGCATTAATTTTCAGGTTATTGAGCAGCAATTCTTACAAAAGTATTCTTTACTTCTGACTGAAGTGGATAATTTTAAAGATCAGTTAGAACAAATCGATAAGAATCTGAACTGTTCTGATATTAATGTTCAACTTCAACAAGAAATAGCAGCTTTAAAGAACAAGGTAATGTTGTTTTCAAAGGTAAAAATTTGCTAAGTTTAATTTTTGTTTTGCAAATATTCATGACAAAATGATGTTCATGAGGTTGAGGGGCATTATGCTTGTCCTTTTAAAAAGGCTTAGTATTATGCTGATACATTAGCTTCAATACATATGCTAAACTTTTTAGTTCTTTTTCTCCCTATCTTTTAAAAGTAAGTTAGGAGTTGGATATTACACTTGCGTCTACTTGTACGAATCCATTTTTGCTCCAGGTAGCTGTTTCATATAGGATTTTTATCAGGGTAAATGTTCCTCCTTACTAATACAAAAATAACAATTTTTGTTACTCCTCAACCTACTTACTTTCTTATCTCTTATATGGATGGAGAAACATTGTAACAACTACAACATTTTTTATTAAATGTCTATGTTACAGAACATATGGATCCTAAAATTCGAAAATAGTTTGTTTTTGTAAATTTTTAGAAATAAATTTTTAGTAGTTTAAAGTAAGAAATATATATACTTTTTCCTTTCTTCATTTAAAACATAGATATATAAGAAAAGTATTGTATTTCACACTAAACATTCTAAACTGGGATTTAAAGGACCTCCTGAATGGTTTTTACTCTAGTTATCTGTCTGTATGTGTGCGTACTTCATTGTCGTAGGTCCCAGTAGGTTTATGGTAGAGAGTTAAAACTTCAATCAGCGAGATATACGAGTAAATAAATGAGACCTACAGTGGTCATTGTTCTATAATTAATAACATAGCTGCTTGACCCTTAATTGGAGGTTTTATTAATTTATTTGAATAAATAAATAACCATTTATTAAGTTATTTATAAACCTAATTGAATTGAACCTAATTGCAAATTAGGTTCTCATTCACATTCATATTTGTATCTACATTTGAAGAGTTTGCCCTACCTCTCTATGCCAAAAATAAGGTTATTATACAAATTATTTTAGTGACCATAAAGCTACTATATTTATTTTTTCATTTATTACTTTTCAGATTTTGACTAATGAAGCTAAACTCATTGAAGTCCAAAGTAATGTTGCCAACCTTAATGATATGTCTACGAAAGCCAACAGCTATTTGGAACAAGTTCAAAATGATCTCAACAATGTTTCCGATGAACTTGCTCAGCTTTACCACCATGTCTGTACTGTCAATGGAGAAATACCTTCTGTCATATTGTTAGAACATGAAAAACATACCAGCAAAGGTATGGAATATAGGTTACATGTATGTTATTGTAAATGTCCAAAGGTATGGAATATAGGTTACATGTATGTTATTGTAAATGTCCAAAGGTATTTTCCTCTGTTGTAGGCAAACAAAGAAGCAAATATTTTTTTTTAAATAAAAAATGTTTTTCATAATTTTCTAGTTTTATAGGGGTCATATAAACATATACATGTATACAGCAAGATGTACAAAGTGTTGAACTATTATTTTAACTCACTGTATTGTAAAAGAAACCTTTTTGCTCTTTAGTGATGATGTCATAATTAAGTTATGCCAATTACGCCTCTAAGGATTAAGGCACAAGAATTTGTTTCAGTATGCCTACAACTTGAAGGAACCACTTTAAGGTCCTTCCGCTTTGCGGGTTTGCTTAACACACCTTGGTAGCCATTTTTGTCCTGCCTGTTTGGCACAGTAGGCTAACGAGGGCAGAACAAAAAGTAGGGACACCTCCCCTGTACTGCCTGCCCACCTTCTAGCACCTCGTGACCTCACCATATGCCTAGTATTGTTTGAGAAAGCCATTAAGGGTTATCATTTGCCATGCGCAAGGGTAGAAACTTACACACACACATATTTTTATATATATTATATATATATTATAGTTTATATATATATATATATATATATATATATATATATATATATATATATATATATATTATATATATATATATATATATATATATATATATAATATATATATATTATATATATATATATATATATATATATATATATATTATATAATATATAGATATATATATATATATAATATATATATATATATATATATATATATATATATAATATATATATATTATATTCGGACATATATTTTTGTTGTCAGGGAGCTAAACTAAACTGATTTCCCACTCCCTCGCTCAACATCTGTCATCTGAACAATCTTACAAGTATAATTTTCTTGAAAAATTCCCTAAAAATCATTATGTGAAGCATGTGTGTGAAAAAACATGCAACCAGGGGTTTTAGGACATTCACTCACTCTATCAAGTAGTGCTTTGTTTCTCTTTAAAAGAATAATTTTATTTTAAATATGTATTTACTTTTAAGTTATCAATTTCTTACCTGTTTATACATAATTTGGATGAAATAAATAAATTTATGTAACATTTAAAGATATTTGAATTACTGTTTAAGATTCTTCAGAAAATTCAAAAGATAAGAAGATAGAAAACTTACAAGACACTGCAGCAGTTACCAGACATGTCGAGATCATAATGGATCAAGTTAAACACTTACACACTGCCGTAGATCATACAATAGAGAGAGCTAAGATTGGAAAAGGTAGTTAACTCAGCTATTTTTTGTGTTTTCAAGAAAAATGAGGTCATGAGAAGGGGTGAAGTGGGGAGGTGGTTATGGATGACATTAAGCAGTATCAAGCCTGGTTATATCCTCTCTCCATCCAGTCCTCACTTAATAAATAAATACATTTTATACGTGGTATAATTAAAAATTTGACCTCACTGTCAATATATAAAAAAATAATTAAATAGCTGTTTTTTTAAACAGCTATAACAGATAATTTAGCCCAACTCAGTAGGTAGCAAGGGTGGGCGAACTACTAAGTCTTTTCAAGACTTTCCTAAACACACCATAGGCCTAAACCATCTTTAAAATCAAGTATTGGCTTTGTTTTAAATGAAAATAAGGCGCCAGGTTCTTTTGCCCACTTCGTAGGATGGGAGAAGAACCAACCCTAGGCTCCAGTCCAAATTTTGATATAGGTTGAGTTAAAACTTACATGACACAATAAAGCGCACTAATTTAATCATTGGTCTTAAAATGTGAAACCTCTAGTAATTAAATACACTGTCTTTAGAAGAAAATAAACATACAAAAAAGTATTAAGTTCAATAGAGTTTTTAACCTCCTATAAGGCCTGAATATTTTGTAAAATTGAAATTATCACAATGGAATATGTACTTTATTTAAGCTTGAATTAAACCATGAAACTTCTGGGTATGCTACTTGGTCCAACCGGGTAAAAATACGTATCCTAAGCTTGACTCTCCTTAACCTTTATGATTGTGAGTCATATAACCAATATCCAATGAACTATAGCAACTCTCTCAATAAAATTCCACATCAAATCATCTGGTGCCAAAAACCCTAAATTATATATGTATGTATGTATATTTATATATATATATATATATATATATATATATATTATATATATATATATATATATATATATATATATATATATATATATATATATATATCTGTGTGTGTATGTATTTCTAGACACTTTCTTGTAAACACGCAATCTTTCAAATGGATAAACTTTTTGTAATAAAACCTAGTATGAAAATCAACCTTGGGGAGGACACAAACGCTATTGAAAACCATGTTGTTGTGAGATGTCAAAAAATACCATAATACAAAAATACCTAATGAGAATTAAATTATGAGTAGGGTGTTGTTTATGTATTTTTGGGCACTGAATTGAATAAAACCAGTCAGAATTCGATTCACTATAATTAGTATTACTAGAAAACTTAAAATACGGCTGGTAAACCACATATTTCAAGTGGGATGTTTTTGGGCCTATGTTGAATTAGAGTGGTCTGGAGTCGATATGCAAAGCCAGGGTACCTGGGTTCGAATCCTGGTAAGGAGGATAAGTTTGTATTTTACATTATATAAGTTTATAACTATAAAATAATTCTGGCGTGATGGTCTGCATGACGGGGGAATTTCCTGTGGAATACGTGTTACTGTGCTTAAGGATCCGGTTTATGCTTTATAACTTGAGCAGTTACTCAATTATCAAGCACTACACGTGATTCATTTTTTCTGCATTTTTTAAGGAAATGCACTAAAACCTTTAAAGAAACCAACCATGAAACCATCTGAGTATTAAAATAGTGCTAATAATGGTGTGCACTGCTAATTTTAGAGGCATAGTTTCGTATAAATCCAAACACGAGCAAAAATTTAAGTATTTAAAACAAGTGTATAGCAAATGAGTACTAAAATTTACTAGTACTATTATTTACACTTTAAATACTAGTCTATTTAAAACTTTTGAAAATAATATTGACCCTCCACGGCTCAAGATGAATATTTTTATTGATCTTTAGTGGAGGGCTTATCTATCAATTAACAATTGTACACATATTATGTATGTAAAATATAAAAAATAAAGGTTATTTAAAAAAATAAAGTTTATTCACTATTTGATTCTGAATTAATGTGTACATTTAAATGCTCACTCTCCATGTAAAATCTTAAACCTAATTCTACTACTCTTTCTTTTTCATTAAACTGCTAAAACTGGTATTATTTGTCATATTCAGTTTCAGATTCTAGTCTTGGTTTGGATGAAATCAATGAACTTCAAGAAGAAGTTATTCGTCTGAAATCTTTACTTAGTGCCAAGAGAGAACAAATAGCAACGCTGAGGACTGTTTTAAAATCAAATAAAAATACAGCAGAAATTGCCCTTAGTAATCTTAAATCAAAGTATGATAATGAAAAAGCAGTGGTGTCTGAAACAATGATGAAACTCAGAAATGAGTTAAGAATGCTTAAGGAAGATGCTGCTACATTTTCAAGTACGTGCTTACTTTATTTATTCACTAATTATGCTACTAGGCAGGAAAATGGAATTTTACTGATAAATTATCAATTTAGACATGTGTTGAAAGAAAAGGTGGTCTACAATATATACGTTTGGAGGCAAAAGCAATGCAGGAAGAAATACTAAGTTATTTCTTTCCTGTCACGTTCAATTTAATATTTTATCTACTTAGGCTGAAATTCAAATCAACAGAAAAGTAGGTCTGGTTAGTAACCAAAACCTATATTAATTTCAGTAAAAATTAAATTTTGAGTAGGGTTTTGTTTTTAATGTTATTTGAGGCAACAAAAATAAAATTGGTAATTATTATTTTTAAATAATAATAATCTGATGTATGTTTCACCATCTACAACAATTACTGTTATTACACAAGGTGAAACATTTTGTATGCCCCTACATTAAATCCTTAAAATTTTGGGGAAACATGCTCCTAGATTTTCAAAAATGCTCTCCACCCAAACATGTTACCACATTTGGTAAATTCAAAAAGTTAAATTGTTGAACTGCATAGGCTTGGGCGGTTATTACCATGAAGATTTAGCTATTCTGGTGGTGACAGTGTCAATGTTGAGGATGAATATTTTATGAAGTGTTGCTTTCTCCGTGAAAGAGCATCTGGGGTGTGGTATATCATGCATGAAAACACAATGCTCTACAAATAAAAAAAACAAATCAAATTAAAAAAAAAAACAATGAAACTAAATCAAATTAATGAAACTATTGACTTAAAATTTCAATTATAAGGATATTTTATACTTTTTTATTACTATATTATACTTTTAATTATAATAATAAATAAGTGTCCATATTTTTAAAATATATTTGAATAAATATATATATCTAAATAAATATTAAAAATTATTTTCTTTAGGTTTAAGAGCGATGTTTGCTGCTCGTTGTGAAGAATACGTAACTCAAATTGATGAACTCCATCGTCAACTAAATGCGGCAGATGACGAGAAAAAGACACTTAACCAATTATTGCGATTGGCTGTGCAACAGAAACTAGTTTTGACTCAAAGACTGGAAGAACTAGATGTAGATAGAGAAATGAGGAATGTACGTCGATCGACTTCTAACAATCCTCACCGTCCACCAGGTCAGAAATCCAGGCAGTTTCAGACGACTAGAAGAGATTATTTTTAAGTTGATTATGTTGACTGCTTATGAGAACTTTATACTATCTTGAAATATTTTAACAATAAAAAATTGTGAACAAGTGACATTTATTGTTATAATTGGTTATTTACATGGCCACGAATGATATCTTTCATTGATGAGAGCGATGCATTATATTATTGTCTCTGTGATTATAACTGTTAAATATAGCAGAGGAAATTCTGATGTGTTAGCTGCTTCCTTTAATGCTTGATCTTTTTAAAATATTATTTGAATACTGGTACAAGTAGACATTATATATGAATAAAACTCTAAAACTATCTCAACATTATTAAAATTGTGATTTTAATTTGATTTAATTGATTTTTTTATCTCCAAAAGCAGGAAGCAAGTCTTTGAATAATTAGTAATACTCACAGAGTGTTGTTCAAACAATGTTTTGTCTACAATTGTTTAAAGTTATATATTATTGTTGTTATTATATTTTATATACGTTCAAATATAATTTGTTACTTTAGGTTATAATTGGGAAGGACTCTACACATTAAGAGACAATTGTGACAATTATACTTGCCTAAAAGTGCTTAGAGAATCACTAACAGAATTTGAACTGAGAAATAAGTAATCGTTATTATGAACATAGCACAAAGTTATCCTGTGGTTTGATATTATTTTTAAGTAAGTTTTTGCAAGTTCAGCAAAAATCGGAGGGGTCAGTTGTTGAGAACAAACATGTTAAACTTGATTGATAACTGTGGGCTCCCTTTAATTTTTCAGTGGTTAATTAGTCCTGGGATTATAACAAGGTGATGTCAAATAACTCCTTATCAGACTCGGGTTGAAGTGAACAAAGTTCTCTATAACAGTCACATCATTCATATAAACATCATTTTCTCAGTGTTTTATGTGTTAAGTGACTACCTGTAAAATGGAAAGTTCTAACTCCCTTTGTGTAATTGAGAAAAAGTTGATTAAGATTGGACCACTAACTATACATGTAGAATTTGACAAACCTCTGTTGTTAAGGACAGATGTAATTGTTACAATAAAAAATTAGAAAGAATGCATCAAAAGACTAAATGATATAAAAGACACAATGTATCAAATATTTTATTTGAATGCATTGAAAAATAGTTTTGTGTTTTTTATATTTTCAAAAGTATTTATTTAAACTTTGAATTCTACTTTTGTTCCAACCGTGACTGACCTGCTTTTAAACATTTGTTATTGCACTTTTACTAAAGATTTGTCAATGTTTAATTAGCCTTACGCCCTGTTTTTCTGTAAAACTAAGTGCCTCATATATATTGATACATGCATAAATAATGTCAACAACACATATAACCCGAAGTGGATGCATGATGGTATTGATGGGTATAAACCACGAATATACATACATACATAAATAATAAATACATTTATTTATAAAATAAAATAGACATGCAAATTATTATAAATAAGTATTATAGTTATATTTACAATAATTTTATGATTAGAGCACTCGCTATCTAATTTTTTATAGGAGAGAAAATCGATTTCTTTTAAATCGGTAAAAGCTTGAGCTTTTTCGCGACGTATGAATTAAAAGATGTATTGTTTTCAGACCATACAATTACAATGAGTTACATTTAGTTTGAATGACTCATCAAAACAAAAATAATTATCTATTCTAAATATATATTTAGAGGTATGAAAGAAGCCTGGTGGGTTGCTCTGAATGGATGCACTATTTGCTTTTATGAGTAAAAGTCTCTTAAGTCCTGTCTTAATAAGTGTTTAAAATGGGTCTAACTCTGGCATGCCTCGACTCATAAGGGCTCACTAGAGTAGAGGTGAAATTTATGAAAGTAGAAATTCTAATATTTAAATAATTAACCAGTTAGCTCTAAGTTTTTTAAAAGTCTTTTTACATTATCAGTGGCGTATTGGGAATTTTCAAAACTTATTTAAGATCTTTATAAATCATAGTTTTTAAAGGATAGATACATTATAAATGTTGTTCTTGAAACTGGCTGAAAGCGCTAATTTCAAATTAGAAAACAAGTGCATTTAATATTTTCCCATTTCACTTAAATTCTGAGGTATTTTGGTGACTTTTACCTCCTTACCAGTGGAAAGCCTTAGTGTTAATATAGTATTTAATTAATGCGGTCTTGTTAATGCATTTATTAAGTATTTACTGTGCAATATTTAATGAGTAAGTCACGATGATATTTTAGGCTTAGGGATAGTGGTTCATAATATGTTATTACTTCATTACACAGTTGGATAATACTTAAGTAATCAATTATAATAGCTTTGGTTATGATCAGTGGTACCCTTCAATCATAAGTGGGAGAAGTAAATCTATTGGGAGATTATGGCCACACCTCATCAAGAGATCAGGCTATACCAATTAAATGATTTTCCTCACTCATTTTAGCTAGGGAGTAACTTGTAGCATTATCTAACAGAATTTTTGATGAGGAAAGGCTGGTGGGATTTGCAATACTTAATACGCAATTAAGCTTGACTGACTTTATTTACATTGTATTCTTGCTGCCTCTACTTTTTAATTATTTTAATTGAAAGTTATATTTGTATTTCTGTATATATAATAGCATAGACTTAAATATTGGCATCTGGTTGGTATGGCTTAGACTTTGTGTACCAAATAGTACTTTATTCAATAGAAATCAATATTATACAACTTTCAGTTATTTTTAAATGCCAAATCATTCTGTTGTGTATTAATGATCAAATTAATTATAAATTATTGACTTCAGTATTTGGATAAATAACTGAAAGGGGTTTTTAAGATATTTAGCAAGATTGTATTTTTTATTAATTTCTTAAGTAGCTCTCAGTATTAAATCGTTTATAGAATAATGTCCCTGTTAACATTATGTGTTGATTAATGTTTGATTTATCAATTTTGTTGGGTGTGTAGGATTATAGAAGTATTTCGACTGTTTCAACTCTTAAAGAAAGATACTTAGTTTTATATTGTAATAAATCTAGTTTTTTTATGTTTTCTTTTTTCAACTCGAATCAAAGATAAATTTTTCCTGAAAACTCTTCACCAAAACCACTTAAATTGATTCAACATTTAAAAATGATTATTATCTTTTGTACTATTGAGTTTTTTTTCTAATACATAGTAGATGTTATAACTAAGTAGCATATTTTGTGTGGTTGGATCTTGTTCAAAAGACTATCATTTCTATAAATGTATAATAGCTAAGATGAAAGTTTGATTTCTTTTTAATTAGGTTTGTTAGTTATGTTAAATGGTTAAAAAAATTATAGGAAGTAATGATATGACATGATATTCTCTATGTTTCCTCTATTGTTGGTGTAATGTGTAATTTCTATTTTTTTTATTAAATTTGGTATATTTATGTCCTTCCAATTCTATCTTTCTTTAATAATTTTTCTATTTTGTTTCCACTAAATAAAGATTAATTTAGCCTTTATTTTCAGTAAGCAAATTTAGTATTATGTTTTAAGATTAGTTTTACCCTTAGCTTTATCAGGGTTATTTGCTTTGAACCTCAAATTTATTTAAATTTCACTTATCTATTGTGTCTAAGTTTACTTTTATCAAAGAATGACACTTATTAATAAGCTAAATATTTTCTGTGTAAACTTAAGTTTTGCAGATGGCATTTTTGCCAAAATGGGAGTTAATCATTACCACAAAAATTCTAATATTTCTCATTCCAGCAAAATATCAGAACTTTTAAGTTAAAATAAGTTATTGTAATTACTTCATCCCAGTTGGCCTTTTTTATTTAGTTGTAATTGTGCACATTTACATATTGGTGGTAAGTTTTGAAAACTAGATTATGTCCGTCTTTTTTATGTTGTGCAATTTTGGAACTAATCTTCAGTGCGCAGAATCAAAATTACAAAAGAAGTCTTTCTCTGATTTGGTTTTTGCTCAGAACTGAAAGTATTTAAATTTTAGTGCATGCAACCTGCTTTCCAATTACAGTAGTTCTTATCTCTTACTTCTTATTATTTTTTATTGTTATAATTTTCATTAAATGAATTAATTCAATTTATTTATTATATTAATCTAGCTGTATTAATTGATGATAGTTTAAATGTAATGTACTCATTAAGGTTGAATCATTAGTGTTTAAAATTAACCCTTAAATGTTATAATAGAAAATAGATATTGTAAACATATTACTCATATCTTATTTCATTTAGGTATCAAACTGTGATTCAAATCACTTACTCTGTGTGATTTTCTTTATGGTGTATTTAATTTTAATAAAATTTTATAGGAGGTTGATATTTGAAAATATTTTTCTTTTGATTGGATTTTAGTATCTCTGTACATTAAAAACTTATGAATAAACATGAAATACTAATTATATTAATTATTATTTCTAAGTTGCCTAAAATTAATATTTTGTTTTTACAGTTAAACCTTTACAGCTTGAATTTCTGTTAAAATAGATTGAAAGATAGTAGATTTTTTTAAATAATTTATTTCTTTGTTCCAATTAAATTATTTAAGCAATTTTCTTAGGTATTACTGTTTATTCGAGTTTCAAATAAACTTATTGTTTAGCACATTACTATTGCTAACTATTATCCTTATACTTATATCCAATCAAGATATTAAATAGTTTATAAATTTCTTCTTTACTGTTATATTTTTTCTTCAATTCAATATCCTTTAAAAATTAAAAAAGGCAGCAAGATTATTTTATATTATGTATAGTAGTAGGTAAGAATATGAAATAATGAAAGCAAAGTAAAAACGTCCATTGTGCTAATATATCCTAAAACTATTTTTTATTTATTTATAGTCATTCTTTTTATTATAAATAGAAAATATATTTTAGTCATCTGTTAATAAAATATTGTTTGATTTTTCTCTTTGTAATTTATCAGTGTTGTTTTGATTAGCAATTATTCCTAAACCATAGTTGATGAGCTTCAAAAATTCTGGCGCGATGGTGCGCATGTCGGGTGAATTTTTCTTTTGGGATGCGTGTTTCCGTGCTTAACAACAATCCTGGTTGGAATTATATAAGTTTACAACTACTAAATAAATAATTCTGGCGCGGTGGTCTGCTGTCGGGCTAATCTCATTTAGAATGCGTGTTTCCATGCTTAACAACCCATTTCTTGCTTAAGGTTCTGGTTTATGCTTTAGAACCTTAGCAGTTACTCAATTGTCAAGCACTGCTCGTAATTCATTTTGTCTGTATTTTTCAAAGGAAATGCGCATAATTATCCAGTTGGTTATACAAAACTATACCTCTAAAATTAGAAGTAGGTACTAATATTTGCACTAGTTTAAAGCTTAGTTATCTTTTCGATTAGTCAGTTATCTTTAAAGGTTTTAGCGCATTTCTTTTGAAAAATTCAGAAAAAATGAGTTACAACAGTGCTTGACAATTCAGTAACAGCTCAGGTTCTAAAGCATGAAACGAAACCTTAAGCAAGAAATGGGTTGTTAAGCACGGAAACACGCATCCAAAGGAAAGTCGCCTGACAGCGGACCACCGCGCCAGAATTATTTTGTAGATGTAAACTTATATTAAGATAAAAACGATAAAAAAATTATCGTCCCTACCAGGAGCCAGAATTATTTTGTAGTTGTAAACTCATTTTATAAAAAAAAAACGATAAATAATTATTGTTCCAACCAGGATTTGAACCCAGGTACCCTGAGTTTGAGTGATCGTGTCGACTACGGTCCACTGTCATTCAACTCACAGGCCCAAAAACATGGAAAACGACTCCCCGCTAGAAATGTGTTATTTAGGGGTCAAAATTTAGGTTTTCTGGTATTGACCACCGTTTTTTCGATTTTATGGTCATTTCATTGGTATGGACTTCGGATTGAATTTATTCGATTGGCCACCCAAAAATACTTAGAAAATGACACCCTACTAAAGAAAATTTTTTATCATCCACAAAATTAATTTACAATGGTTTTTTTGACTTTTTGCTCATTAAAATGGCTCATAACCGTTAAGTTAACTTCCTCTTTGGTTTGTTTCTCTATAGGATGCATGATACCTAATATTTCTAAATCCCAGGGATTAGAAATTGTATCAACACTATTTAACATTGTATTAGTGTGACAATTAAATTCTGTCGATTCTTTAACCTTGCCAACTGATGTCCAACCTAGTGAAGTTTGGATCGCGTTCAAACCAGAGTCTTAATTAGTAAATATATATTTAGACAGAAAAAATAATCTATTTTTTCCAAAAATATCAGATCCAATACATTGATTGGGCCTTTCTTGCTATCTCTTAAAATAATATTATGTCAAATTTCACAGAAGTTCTCACGAAAACTTCATTAGCCGTCTAATGAAGAACTCACTGACGTTCATACAATTTTTTTTAAAGAAATGCGGTAGGACTACTTAATATGATTTGTAAATATTGAGAAAATACATTTACTGTAATTATTGAAGTCCCTCTACAGAGAAGCCAATTTAGCCCTATTAAGTATTAAAAGAGAAGAATGTTTGTATCCCGAACATGGGCAAAACCAGATCACTTCCTCTGGAATCCTTTTATCAAAATCACAGTGTCAATGTATTAACCTCAATTCATACATCATCCCGTCCGGCATGTTTCCCTTTTGCTAAATAATCTTGATTTTCAAATTGTTCCTATGTACCTGTGACCTTCTGATGAGATGGTTACATGATTGACTAAAATGTGATATTGCTCTCCATTTTATAAGACCTTCTCTATATGAACCTATTCAGTGAGACAACGTTGTTCTTTTGAGAATCGCTATAGGACATACGAGGCTAACTCATAGTTATCTAGTTGCAGGATATGAACAACCACTGTGTCCCAAATGCCTACAGTCTGTTCTCACAATTAAACATATATTGAAATAATGTCCTCGTCTCACCAGATACAGATAAAAGTATCATACTGTGCTTCCAACTTAACCACTCTCTCATCACCTCGTATTTATAATATATTAGCTTTTTTTAAAAGCCGTAAATTTATATAATGAAATTCAGCTCTACCTCTGGTCAAACCCTTCTTTATTTTTTTTAAAGAAACATGAAGATATAAACTTCACGTTTTATAGTGGGAACTATGCCAGATTATGAATTCAACCCCACTCCCTCACGCAACACCCCACTCCAAGAAAATCGAGCTTCAAGCAGTAATATTTTAAAACATTCCTCAATAAACTAGTCATAACTAAATAATTATAAAATAAATAAATAAACAAATAAAGTAAAGAAAATAAAATAAGAAAGCAATACTAAAGAACATTAAATAAAATATGAATATATAATATTTATATTACTTGATTCTATCCAGTTATGCAAAACAAGAATAGTTGACACAAAATATTTGTGCGAGAGACACTTAGGAAATGTAACAAACAAAATGCAATGCTACATCTGGCAACTGTTCCATCATTCGACTGTTGTCATCAATTATGGCTCAACATGTCATTTGTGTTTTGCAAAACTCTGTAGTATCAAATGATATATGTTTTGCTTGCCAAGCATGATGGCGATAAGAGCACCGCTCGCCTCTGATAAATACTTTTCATTATATTCTTCAGAATATTAATTAAAGGTCAGAGAGAGTTCAGGCTCTGTCGGCGCCCTGAAGAGTTAGATGTAACGAAACGGAGGGGGGACATGACATTATGTTAAGCTATCGATGATGACGTATGTCGGAACAGTTCCCAGATGTAGCATTGCATATTGCTTGTTACATTTCCTAGGTGTCTCTCGCACAATTATATTGTGTCATATAATATTTATCCATACATATTAAACTCAAATATCAAATTTCACCATTTATTGCAAATTGATTTTCTAATTAAATTTACATATTCTTTTTCAAAGCATCCATGCAAATCCGCATTGAGCTGTGGTTCCTCAAATATAAATAATTCTAAATTCTTGATAAATTCTAAACTGCACTTAATACCCTCTTCAAGCAGAACAAAATAAATAAATAATTAAAATAATTTATTTAAATATATGTATGTATGAATGTGTATATATTTTATATATATATATTATATTATATTATATAATATATATATATTATATTATTATTATATTATATAAAATAGGAACATACCTAAACAAAGATATGAATTTAATAAAAATAAATATTAAATATAGGAAAAATGCTGCATTTGTTAAGGACATTTTAACAAGCAGGTGATTGGACTCTTAAACATTTTATTATCCCTTTTTTAGTGAATTTCCTTAGGGAATAAATTCACTAATGGATAGGCGTCATAGCGGAGTTGAATCTTGGACCATGACACAAATCAGTTTCAGAGGTCCATAATGATGAAAACATACATTTTGCAATGATATATATATATATTATATTATATATATATATATATATATATATTATATATATTATCTGATTTTCATGAAGTCAACTTACATACAAAATCTGCTACAATATTGTGGCCTTCTGTACATAGTACTACCAGAAACAAATCAGCAAAATCTGTCACTATAAAAATAGATTGATTTGCCATGGCATGACACAGTATCCATCATGGGCTCCTTGGAAATTATGAAACTGTTATGGTAGTTTGTAAGTATACAAGACTCATGAAACCTGGAACACTTTGGTGGGGTAGAACACAGCTGCATTCCTTGATATTATAAACTTAAAGAACTCGTGTTTTTTAGCAAATCTTAGGTTGAAGATTACCTGTGGTGTAGTGGTGAAGGTACGCGGCCAATACACAGAATGAATGGACTTTAAACTTCCGAGTTTATTTAGTCATAGGTTCAATGCCAGCACTGGCCTATGGGATTTTTATGAGAGGATAAAATTCTGCGTACCTCGTCCTTCAGAGGGATGTAAGCTGGTAGTCTCGAGACTGTGCGTTGTCAGGTACTCGTTACAGATCCCTTACCCTATGGGTAAGGGATCTTTGGTATGCATAGGGATGGATATAGGCAAAATTTAGGACCCTCATAGTGATTCATTATAATACTATAGTGTGTCTGCCTTGTAGTTAAAGTGTATGGAGGTTTGGTTTAACAGTGAGAGCATGTTCTTCCTAGTTTTCACTAGACTATATGAGCCAGTGAAAACATGTATGATTGCTTAAAAAATCATTAGAGGAACCATAGAAATTCACGGATCTTCTGTCTAGATTATATGAAATATACCTAATTGAAATTAAAAGGAGTAGAACACTATCTTAGGGAGCTGGCAAAAAGGGCCCAACAACGTGGCCTACTTGCCTGATAGTTACTACCACTCCCCCATATTACTACTAGGTTGAAGGTTAGGTAGTTCTATTCTTAGCATCAAGATTAAGTGTTATACAATAAATAAACAATATATTTTTTAATAATTTATTAAATTATCTTACAAATAATCCCTATAATTTACAGTTCAAATACAAAAAAAGAAAGTAATAATATTTATTGAACTAATTTTAATTTACACATCAGACTTATAAGAACATAAGTTTGCACACTTGCCTTATAAATATTTCATTTCAGAGATATATTATTTAAAGGGAGGGGTAAAAAATATGTTCTTTAAATAATTAATATTTAATGAAACTCAATGAAGCCAAGCAGATCATCTTAATACTTTAGTACATCTCCTTTCTTGTGAAACCCTTTTAGACACCTGCATAGACAGTGACACACTGACCAGCTCTACCCACTATAAATATTTGAACTAAGTACATATCTATTGATCATATCTTTATCTCGTTTAGAAACCCGATCAGCTTATAATCTATCTATTATACCTAAATATTTTCTAATTATTGTAAAATGCTTATCATTATCTTTGATTCTATAATTATTTATATCAACTCCTGTCAAAGTGCAATTACTGGGATTGTTTCTAAAATCAGTGCTAATACCTGCAACAATTATTTGTTGTTTTATTATTTAATTAAAAAATGTTAAAAAGAAGAGGAGTGTCATTGATAATTTGTAATTTTGTGCTGGAAACCAGTGATATTTGCTTTCCAGGCAAGTTGTCCCCTTTATAACAGCACAGCTCAAGGCATTCTTTTTATTTGATTAGAAAACAAATACAAGAAAAGGCTTGAAAATTAATTTAAGTAGTCAAATTATTGCTCAATATAATATTAACATGCCTTGTAGACAGCTTACCTTGTTTGGGTATTTCTTCAGAGTAAAACTGGTATAGGAGCATTGAAAATGTTCTCTATTCAGATAAGACTGATTTATCTGATACCCATACTCATGCTAATGTGTGACATCACTAAAGTTTGTTCAAACTATGACTTAAATAAAAAATAAATAATCTAAAAGAAATATATTTGTAAAAATAATACATACCGCACACAACATTTCTAATGCACCAACATTTAATCCTCGGTAATAAGGTAAAGAAAGCATGGTCCTAGACTTTATGTATCATCTCCACACCCATTATTTCTAGTCTGATCCATGGCATTTAAAATTTACCATTTTTAGAAGCAGCAGTTACTCGAATATATTTTTATCAGTTTCGGCAACTTTGAAAAGTTAAATCAGAGCATACAAAAATATAGGATTTAATGTAGTTAACATTACGATAGGCTCCAACTCGAATTATCAAGCTTACCAAAAGAGATAACAATATTTCTAGATAAGGGTAATAGTTATTTGCATTTTAGAATTATATGTTAATGCATATGAAAAGTTCCACTGGGTGTGTCACTAATTAGTTCTACACTCACAAATGTATCAACAACAGCAAACAAGAAATGTTTCAGCTTACTATTAACTTAAATTTACTACACAAATTCTTTTAAAGTATTATTATGTTGATTTCAACTAGTTGAATAACAACAAATACACACATTAGCAGCAGTAACACATTTTTAGTTGGAAGGCAGTGCATCCTGACTCTCATGCGAGTCATGTTATTAATTTTTTTAAGTTCTTTATTTTCTCTGACAACTTAACAAAACTACTGGTCGATGTATCTACACTAAGTACTGTATACCTTGGCACTTCAGATTTATATATAATAAAATAACTTTTAAATATGGGTGAAAAATTCCAGCTCTTGTGCCCATAATGTAACATATAATTTTCAATTTAAATATAAATGTAAGTCATGGATAATAAATTTATACAATAAAGGGAGGTATTGATATTTACGTGGGCCCATTTTTCCAACTCCTTAAGGTAGATATTTTTAGGTGCAAAAGCGAAAAGAGCAGGAGGGATCAATCGGATAGGAGGTAGGACAAATAGATAGAATAGGGAGTGGAGCTAGACTGTCAAGTAAGCATAGATATACATACAAGGTGCCTAGGTACATGGCATTGAGTGATATTGTTTGATGAGGACAGAGGATAGCCACAAAACCTTATAACAAATTTCATACCAAGCAACCCAATATTTTCCTATTCTT
Source organism: Microvelia longipes (assembly GCA_018340805.1). Lineage (NCBI taxonomy): Eukaryota > Metazoa > Arthropoda > Insecta > Hemiptera > Veliidae > Microvelia > Microvelia longipes. The sequence goes on along the minus strand of JACMZG010001893.1, from coordinate 33,279,719 downwards.
TGCAAGTTTGTACAAAGAAATAAGGTTTTAGCCCTCAGACATAAAAAATTTTTAACAAAATAAGGTTTCTTTATCTATTAACAAAAAAATAATTGAATTGGGTCAATTTTATCTCAAATAGCCCATTTTATATGATCAAAGGCATACAAATATTCAAATCTTACTTTGATACCTAAAAACAAAAAAAAAATACGGAATGTGATTTTGTTTTGTTAGATATTGGTTTTTAGTTTAAAGCTCATCTTTGTTCTTTTCGTTTCCGCTGCGATCGTATCCTTTAAGCTCTGAAGTAGCATGAGAAGCGATGTATTTGATGAAGTCATTTACATCTCTTCCACCCTGTTAAAAAATAAACACAAGGAATAATTACAATTTTATGATATTTTTTCATTACAATGTATGTCGATGTTTTAGTATGAAGAGGAACACATCTTACCAAAAACCACTTATGCGGTAAAATACTCCCCGCTAAGTCTTTAATCCAAAAAAGTAGGGAAATCAAGCTTTCTGTCCCGCCAAGTCATGTCCATATTGGGTGGAGACTGTCATAGGCGTTTCAAAGTGAAGTTGCTAGGTTGCCAATAGTTAAGGGCCCTATTTACATTGAGAGGCCATCATCAGCTTCTTCTTCTAGGCGGCAAGCCAGCAGTGTCCACGAGTTTTATATTTTCTTTTGCTATATTTTGAGATATCAAACAATTCAGGTGTTCGTGGAGATTAATCATAACAGATTTTAGCAGTTGTCATAATTGCAGCAGTTTTACTTACCTGCATAGATCCAGGAGTATACAAAAGAAATGAATGAATAAATAAAACGATAAGGGTACAATATAATCAGGCACTATGCCCTATATACCCTTGCAAACACTGGCTCACTACCTCTAAAGGTGATTCACTTTTCTGGCACGCCGCCAAGGAGAAGAAGCTGATGATTGCCTCTCATTGTAAATAGGGCCCTTAACTATTGCCAGCCTAGCAACTTATCTTTGAAACGCCTATGACCATCTCCACCCAATACGCACATGACTTGGCGGGACATAAAACTTGATTTCCCTACTTTTTTGGATTAAAGATTTGGCGGGAGTATTTTACCACAAAAGTGGTTTTTCATGATTTTTTGTACGACTCCTGTTTTATGCAAAAACAGAAATAAACATGATGCGTGAAGTAAATAAAGCAGTAAAGAGTGTCAAGGTATTGTATATACCTCGAGAGATATTGTGTATACACTCTCAAGCTTTGTTTTCTGCGGCGCGTACGACATAGGATTTATTGATACAGGAATGTTAAAAAGGCATCAGAAAAAATCCATAGGTCCTCAAACACCAAAATCCATTCATTAGTAAAGAGTGCAGATGGGTCAATTTATATAAAAGAAGCGTTCGCTAGCTTAGTTTCTAGATCCATGTTTATTTAGCACAGGAATGTCGAATTTGAGATTTTATCAGGTAAGACTACACACAGGCATAAGACAAATTCAAAAAGTCACCACATATCAAAATGTGTTCAGAAGTTTAGGCTGCAGGTTAGTATTTCTTTTTAATTATATTCTCCCCTTCCAAAAATGTCTATCGGAGACTACATAACAGTTTTTAATAAAATTATAATTATAAATGAATGTCAACTTACATTGTAAACAACTGGGTTTGATTTAGAGTCTTTAGGAGCCCAGTATAGAGTAGGGAATCCACGGACATCAAATGGTGAGGGTACATCATTGCTTGTAGCATCCATCTTAACAATGGCTACTTCTTCATTAACCATCTGTAAATAAATAAATATATTATTTTTTTTTTGTCATTACATTAATTAATTAATTAATGTAATTCTTAATTCTTAACACACACACACAAATATATATATATTAATGCAATTCTTAATTCTTAACACACACACCATACATATACATATATATATATAATATATATATATATATATATATATATAATATATATATATATATGTATATATATATATATATATATATACAAAAAACACAATTAATTTAAATTTATAGCTGTCTATATTCTTTTCATTTATTTTAAAATTAATTTATTACATGGCTTATTTTCAATTATGAAAATAAAAAAAATAATTTAGCTTTCTTCTAGCGAATAGCTGTTAAGAATGTATACTCACTTAAAGAAAGAGATGATTCCTGCATAAAAATTATTAATAGTTGAACACGATCATCTATCATTATGTTCAATAGTTAATTCAATTATTCATATCTAATTATGAAAATAAACTGTGTAAAATGAAAATAGGCTGTGTTTGATTAATTCAGAAGTTTAAATAGTAGATGATGTCTTAGGATTTGTAATAATGTAATAAGCCTGAGACTACCCAGGTCTGAGTAAGACTTTACTCTTGAAAACTCATTCAAACTTAAGTAATGTTCTACAACCTACCTTAGTCTCTCCAATAACAAATTAATAAATGACCAACCTTTTCACCGAGTTCATCCCAAACAGGAGCTAATTTCTTGCAGTGTCCACACCACGGGGCATAGAATTCGATGAGTGTGTCTTTATTATTATTAATAACTACTTCATCAAAATTTTTAGCAACAGCAACTTTTACTGGTTTATCATTGTTCTCTGGAATAGGCTCTGACTTCAGGTAAGGCTCTAATGTTCCTTCTTTTAGGTTTTTCAGGAAACTTTCAAAATTATCTACTCTGAAAAGTAAAATAAATAGTTATATAGTTATACCAACTTCAGTTTTCATTGAATTTTATTACTTTTACTTCAAAATACGTCTTAAGATGGATAATGTAACTGTAACATTTATTTCCCTTCCTAATCTAAATAAAACAGGATCTCACATAACAGGACCTAACTTGAAGACCAGGATCTAACAAAAGACCCTAACATTAAGAACAGAAGCCCACATTAAGGTCACACAAATAGAAGACCACAACGTGGTATCAAACAGACCCTGACATGAAGAACAGCCAAAAAACAGTCCACTTTTAACTAGAAGAAGAACAAAGACTCAAAACAAATGATAAACTGAAGGTTCAAATCCAGCCAGGGGAGGACCTTATCAAAAGGTTATCCCTTGTACCGTACACTCGGGAGGTCTTGAACCCACCCAGGGTTTTATGTGGTTTCCTTGGCTACTAATACTCAAATGCGGGGTTGGATCTAGTTTCATCTGAGACAAGTCTGGATCCACGTTTCCGTTGTCTCCAGCTCACGAAAAGTTAATGTTCTGGAGGAGATGAAGCTCGGAAAGATATACTGAGCCTTAGTATGTTCGAAAAATTAGTCAGTGAAAGTGAAGGCTGTGACACGAATAACATAAGTGACTAGGAACAAAGTGCTCGGTTCTTGAAGACAGACGTCCCTAATAGCACTTGCTCTGAAAGCAGGTCAGGGCTAAAGAATGAGTTTGTGCACACTGACATCTTGGTGCTAGAATTCTCTGTAGGGTGGCACTGGAATAGCCAGAGCGTCTAGCTAGAGTCTGGTGATACTAGAGGAGCTGATGAGATTGGTGAGATTGGTTGAAGGACAGGGGCCAAGTGAGACTAATGTGATCAGAGGAGCTAATAAGACTAGATGAACCAAGCACACAGTGAACTAAAGACAGCACTAGCCAGACCAGTGAGCCTAGCCTGAGTCTAGCTGGTCTAGATGAACTAGGCACACTGTGAACTAGTGGCAGATACTAGCCAGAGCTGTGAACTAGTCATATGTGCCACCATGTACGGAGATGACTTCCTAGATGACTGGATGTGTACAAACTCTCAGGTGAATTAGTTGAGTGAGATTTGAGTGAGGGAAAAACGCTAAAATGACCCTACGGGTTTAAGCGTAAAAAAATAAACTGAAAATTTGTATATTAGAAGCAAACATAATATGTTTACTTAATGGCAAGGTCTCTGCCATAATTAGCCAGCAGAACGGCACATTACTCTTTATAAATCTTTTTTTTTATTTTTTAAAAATGAAAAGATGAAGAAGATAAATTTAAGAAAAATATACATAGACATAATTTGTAAACATGATATATAGGAACGTAACAGTGTTCCGCCCCACCAAGTCAAGAAAATTTTAAAATACCCCTCTTAGTCAGTAAAAAAAACCTACTTAAGCTGCCAGTGTCTAGGTTGCTTTGTTGTGTAGTTTTATTGTATTGTATTGAGCTAGCACCAAGTCTATGCCAACTTTTCATTGATTTTAATTGTTTTGACTTAGAATATACAACTTAAAGATAAATAAAATAATAGTACTTACGAGAATTCATCTGTCATTGCATACTTCTTATTGTCTTTAGATTTGGCAAATACAACAGGCTTTTCAGATGGAATATAATCATAACCGAATTCGTTAAGTTCGTGCTGGAATTCATCCTTAGCACTGACAGCAAACATAAAGTCATCGGCATAAGACTGAGCAACTTTTAGGATCCTGTTTCTCCAATAGTTAGTACCTATTAATCAAACATGTTAAATGAAATTAAAAATAACTCTAACAAAATAACGAGGAATATTAAATTTAGAGTTTAAAGAATATAATTTATAAATATGCTCTTTACCCTACTTAAACATTAATCTGCTTACATTTAGTAATAAATAAATATATTTTATTTGCATTAAGTACAATTTTTAAATTACAATGTCAACATGTCAATAATAAATAACAATTCAACTCACTATAAGGATTCTCACTACAAAGAAAATTCGCTGAAAGGGTTCAAATAGCCTGGAATGGTTTAGTTATCAAGTCTTACTTGACCAGCTCTTTTTTTATACATGCATAAATAGTACTAGTAGGAAAGTACCCAAGGTTATCAAGAACTGTCCCTTAAATCACTGTAGATGTGATTTAGAGACCATCACTAGTAGGTTACACAAGGTTATCTTGTGTTGTCACTTAGCTTCAATAGATATTTTTTATCTTCCTGAAATTGGTTACCTGATACATCAACCAAAGTGGCTAATAGTGGTAGAAAGAAGATTTACCCACTTTTAAATTTTAAAGTAGTATGTTTAACACAAAAAATAAGTAAATTTAGAAGTACCTTTAGGATTCTTGACATAATCTACATCATAATAAGCAATAACCAGCGGGTTTTTGAATCCATCAGCATTGTCCCTAGTACGATGGTCCACTAGACCGTGTCTGAAAGCAATCAACACGTTAAATTTACTAAAATGCATGAAGTTTGACAAGAATAAATTTAAATTACAAGTAAAGTTTAAAATTAGAATTAAATTAAAATATAATTGTTTTTGAACAATTTTTCTCATAATTGTGATGACACATAAAATGTTCATTCCAGAAAATTATAAAATATAGTTTTCCTCTTGAGATACTGCGTGTGTACCATGCATAGGACTATGCACTATACAATGCAATATAATAGGACTGTGTACTATGTGTCCATGTAAGTTTGATGTACCATATGTCTGTGTGCCCTATGAGTCCATTGAGACTTTTGCAATACATGCAAAAGTCTCAATGGACTCATGGGGGGGGGGGGTGGACTCATTATTAATTATAATTTTTAAAGATAAAATAAATTTGAAAAAAAAAGAAAATTTATACTTTATAAACATCCAATTAAACTTATTTAACAATGAAAAAAATATTCAAAGTTTGCTTAATTTAATATTAAATTTGACAAATAAAATTTCATTTATTATAATTTAGAATTATTAGTAAATAATTTTATCTATTATTATCTCACATCAAAAAAAAAAAAATAGTTATTTATGCACCAGGAGTAAAGAATGATATTATTTCCCAGAGCAGTTAGTTGGTTCCTAAGGCGTAAGCCAAGGGAGTTATGAATATTAATTCCCGAGGTGAAGCCGAGGTTGAGGTAATTGCGGGGGGGAAAATATAATTTTTCGACGTTGACTTTATTTTAATACGTTTTGTTGTTTTTTATTGGTCTAGTCCCCCTTATAAATTTTAAAGGTGCCACCCCCGGGAAAATTACAAAAATTAATTGTTCATCGGTATAAATTTAGAGAATACCAATCCCTAAAAATTGATATAATTGGCTCTAATAACCCAATAGGAAAACACTTTTCACTCCCAAGGGAAAAAAAGTTACTTTTACTCCCAAGGGAGTGAAAAGTGCTTCTTTACTCACTTAAAAACTAGACAGTAAACTTTACATTATACATCATCTGGTGATGTGATGACATGGCTGGCAGGAAGGGAAGTGAGTGAGAATCCCTTCTGTTGTTCCAATATATTAATTTAGGTAAGGAGTTGTTTTATTACACTAAATATGGATGACAAGTATAATGTTTGTAAACATGACCCCATGAAAGTCTGTTGTACAATGTTTCCGTGAGCACTATGTGTCAATGTAAGTCTGGTGTACCATGGGTCCACGTGAGCACTATATGTCAATGTAAGTCTGGTGTACCATGGGTCCAAGTGAGCACTATGTGTCAATGTAAGTCTGGTGTACCATGGGTCCACGTGAGCACTATGTGTCAATGTAAGTCTGGTGTACCATGGGTCCACGTGTAGTATTTCTTGTGATCAATTAACTTTTTTAAATTGTGATAGTACATATGATATCCACTTCCACAACCAGTGCCTGTATCTATTTATAAAGTAAAAGTACTAATATTCAGCTATTAATAATATAAGGCTAATTGTAATAAGTGATGTAATTCTTAAGCATGTATGCTTATACGAGGTGTGTTCAAAAAGTATCATGAATTACGTTACGTATATTCGAATTTTGATCTTTTCACAAACCAAGATCAAAAAAAGCGTGCCAAGTTAGGTTGAATGTGAAAGTTTTGCTGACAGTTTTCTTTGATTGCAGGGGCGTGGTGCATCATGAGTTCTTCCCACAGGGTAGAACGGTCAATAAGGAATATTATCAGCAAGTTATGTGCAATTTGCACAAAGCAACATGCCAGAAACGCCCGGATTTGAGGAAGAACAAAAATTGGCCTATTGCACTACGATACCGCCCCTGTTCCCACATCGTAGCTTGTGCTCAACTTTTTGGCCAATAACAACACACTAATTGCCGCAGCCACAGTATGCACACAGTTGTTCTTGTTCCTAAACTGAAGAGGCCCATGAAATTACAACCTTACACTATGCTTAACGAAATAAAGACGGCATCAAAGCAGGAGCTGAACAAGATAAAAAATGATTTTTTGAAGTGCTTCGAAGACAAATGTATAATATTTCATGGGGATTACATTAAAGGGGACAAAATAGGTATACATGAATAAATAAATAATTTTTGAAAAAATACCAAATTTGTGATACTTTTTGAACACACCTTGTATATATATTAACACAAGGTAAATTCCTGAATAAATAAATAAAAAACTCTGTTGGGCAGGTGTGACTTTAGAGTTTTGAGCAGAGGGTTGAGGAGCCAATTGTTCCATTGAACTCTGTACAGACAGAGCAGCTCTATGTTCTAAGCAATGAGCATTTTTAATCAGTACTTGTCTGACACTGACCTTCTTAAGGTCTGTTTCTGTGACATTTTTTTAGAACTCATGTCACCAAACTAACTTTATCATAATTTAATCTATTATTAAGTTGGCTGTGCTTTTTATTTTTTTTAATTCGTTTGCACTTATATGTAATAAATAAACACTTACAAATTTGTCTGAATCCAAGATTCCACATCGGATTTTGAGGCAGCTCCACTGTACTTGATGCTGGAAGGTTCAAACTTGTTGTGTAAGTGTTTAGGTCTGAATAAAACAATGCCTTCACTGAAACACAATGTTTAAACAGGGTTAGACACGAAGCCGAGGCTATGCTATGAGTCCCTCTCCTGTACTTTGTCCCTATCTATAGCTGATACTTGAAATTCTGTACTGATACTCAACAAATAGTCAAGAATGGAAAATCATAGCAGCATATAGAAAAAAATACAAATCAAGAATACAAATTAATCATTAAACTTTTATTTTTTTTAAAAAAAATATCAGTTTAAATTTTGCTTTAGTTCTCCATATATACTTATCCAGTATTCCCTATATACTTGACCAGCAGCAGTATGAGAAAGAAACAACTGAGGGATGTATGTACGGGATTTTACCATTATGATAGAAAATTAAGAAGATCTTTAATTATTAATAAAAAAATACTCACTCATCACCACCTTCAATTTCTAGAACACTGGTGATACCAAATTTAACTTTCTCTCTGAGCTTATCCGCAATTTTAAGGAAAGCTTCTTTTAATTTGCTATCACTCTTAAAATATCCAACCACTCCAACATCTGGTTCACCTAAGAATGCTTGCAGAATTGCATCTGAACTTATTTCCTTTGCACTTGGCCCTACCTGAGCTTTCATGTACTTGATAATTCCAGCTATTAAACAATTATAAACAAATTTTACTTTAGAGAAACCATAAAGGCATAAATTAAAAATATAATTAATTGAAAAAAATTATAGAATGTTAAAGAATAGACTTCTGTGAACTAAACATTGACTCTCAGCACCTAACTACCTCCACCATTCTATCTGTTAGAAAATGTCTAGGCTATGTTTACCCCCCTACCCCTTCCTTTCAGTCAGGCAACTTTGTCTCAGCTAAGTAAATAATAAATAAATCTTTTATTTCATAAAATTTTTCTAGAAATTAAGAAAGAAATCAACAGTTATATACGCATATAAAAATAATAAGCAGAAATAAAAATTACATTTTTTCTCAAAAAATGCAATAATGTTGTAAATGCATTGTTTATAAGATAATATTTTATACTTGTTACGAGCTCTATTACATCAAGTTTTGGCACATCATATTTGATATGATTGAAAAGTGTTGTTTTAAATAAAACTCACATCTATTTGTTTAATTATTTACTCAGGAACAACTTTATTATTTTGATGATACTAATTATAAACAATATTTTCCATAAAACCTGTCAGGAGCAGGTTTTTTATATAATATATTGTTAGCAAACAGTGGTATTTAGGTTAAATAATATTTATTGACCTAGAGTTAATTTTTCATATTATTAGTTAGGAGGGTAAAAGGTTTCATTCAATGCACCACAATTTGAAGTCTTTTGTAGATTTACCCCAAAGATTTAGTCACAAATGAGGGGTCTCAAAACAGAATATGAGAGTTTACAATTAAGATACTTAACTAGATTTAAACTGTTTACAAAGATTAAGTGTAAAATAATAAGGGAGATGAACAGACGAAAAAATATTAAGGACAAGGTATAATTAATATATTATAATTAATAATATAATTAATAATATTATAATTAATTAAAAGTTAAATAGTTAATTTTGGTTCGATAGCAACTTTCTGCAAGTATTTGCATTCAGATATTCATAACAGACTCCAGAATAGAATGCTGGTGATTTCGCTTTTTATTTTTACAAGGGCCACAAATTAGATGATTTTTTGTTGTTGGACACATTGCTTTCAAATGATTAAACCGAGAGCAAACAGCTTGCTCCTTGTCACACTGATCTTGTGAGTGACCAGTCTCGAGGGAGCTTAGGTTTGGGACATCGTGTAATCAAATAAACATTTTATTTTAATTACTCATGATGATTATTTGTGTTAACTGTTAACATAAATACAGCAAGTCATTTATAACAGTCATATTTATTAGTTTCTTTGAAAACTAGATAAGTCATTACTTAGCTTTATATTTTTTTTTATTGAAGCCAAATACCCAACTGAGCTAAAAAGGAAATGCCAAGTGGGAGTTATATAGTTGCCATGGAAACTAAAGCTTTTTACTTTGGCTAGTTACTTCTCTGCCAGTAGATTCAGACCAGGAGTTAAGTGTGAAATTTCTCCTTAGTCAAGTTGGAGAAGTATATTCTATTCTATAATCTTCAAAATAGAACTACAGCAGAACCAATTAAATCTTAATAAAGGTTGGCATTTTTTTTTAATTACATAAATTTAAATAGATAATTATATAGATTAATAGAATCTATATAGAAAATTACTGGAAAATTAATTAAAACTAATACAGGTTAGACTGTATTTAAAAAAATACAGAAAATATTATGAAAATAAATATTATGAAATAGAAAATATTATGAATTCTATACAATGAACCAAAAATAATTCCTCAATTACGAACGGAAAAGTGAGACTAAAGATCCACCCTGCAAATAAAACGTAAAAAAACAACCGCTATAATGTTGTTCTTTTATAAATTCCTGTACTATTTTTATTCATTCTTTATCAATAAAAATATATTGGTTATATATATAAAGTATATTGGTTAATTTTAAGCTCAAATCAGCACATCCTACTGCTAAGACTGTCCATTAAATAAATTGTTTATTAAAATAATGTTATTTAAATTGTAAGCAAGACCTATTGCTTCCTAACCTTGCCTGTATGCTTTGGTATTTACTTATTAATTCTTAATGGACTCTTAATAACAGACTAATTATCAAATGGGATGTGATAAGTGAAATAGACATATAAAATAATATTTACCATATTCTCTTGGTCCTTGATATTCTTTGGACATTTCTCCATCTTTAAATATTTTTAATGTAGGATAGCCAGAAACAGAAAACTTGTTACAAGTTTCCTTGCCGCCCTCAGTACAGTCAACCTAACAACAAATAAATAGATAAAGAGCATGATTGTCTCCCGTTAATCTTGTCAATAAGGAAATGGCAGATTTGACTTGAAATATGTTAAGAGTACTCGTGATAGAAGTGTTAACCCATCATCAGGAAAATCAAAAGTTACAGGAAAACTAATACCAAATGAATAACAAAAAACAAAGTTTAAATATTGTAAAATATGACACATTAGTTCACTGCCACACACTATTGGCTCCCTGGTAGTTCTTGGTAACACTGTCTTCACAACATACCATGTGATACAGCTAATAAAACAGAGGTGGACACACCTATTTGCTCATTCAGAGTATTAAAATTTTGGTTGTGGGCAAATTAATATATTTCTTTGATTCTTGATGTTATGCCTACAGAGAGCTATAGTTGAAAGTGCCAAAAGAAATTAAGTGGATCGATATTTAGGAACACAAGTTCTGCTTTGCCAAGTCAAGCAGAAAAGTTAAAACACTCCACTTATTCAGTAAAAAAAAGTCAAAACCCTATTAAACCTGCCAGTGTATATTATACTGTACGGACCAAAGTAGGAGTTTGGAGGGTCTGTAGCGCGTAAACAGCTATATGTACATAAATAATATTATAGCATCTTTAAAGGGCGTGCCTTTAAATAAAATTCTTTTACTTTTAATATAAAAATTGTTATTTTATAGAGATGAGTTGTATTAAAGTTATAAATTTTCTCTGTATGTAGCAATTTTATGACCAGTATTAATATATTAATTTGTTTAAATAATTATTGAATTGGTTAATATAGACTCTTGGGTCTACCACCTCCCATCATATTAGCTATCTCATTAGTGATTTTCTTCAGAAAAAAATCCCTAATAAGACAAGACGCAAATTAATATTTTAAGAAATTTGATCAGAAACAAAGTTGGTTTCTTTAAGTTTTACACATGACTAATAGGGAAGGAACCTCTAATTTAAAGAAAAATAAAATGTCAATACCTACAAAACACATTTACATACAAGTTTTGTGAAACGTGGCAACACTATTCTGTGCTCAAGGGCCTCTGAAATGTATTAATACACTGCTGGCTTTAACTTCTCTTTTCTCCAAATAATGATTGTGGTAAAAGCTTTTAGATAAATTATAGATGCAAGTAGTGATAAATAGTCAATAAATAAATCATTATAAAATAAAAAATAAACCTTTGCAAGTTGAACTGGAGGGTCGTTGGCTAAAAGAGCAGAAGCAGCTTTATCAAATTCAGGCTTTAATTTCTTACAATGTCCACACCTAAACAGAAGATTGACCAACAATTTAATGATTATATTAGGCGACCATAGTAAGTTTGACTAAGGATCAATGACTAGCAGTTTAACTATAATTAGTTATTAACTTACCAAGGGAAAAAAACTTGAATAACAAGCTACAATGCTGCTTCTTAAGTTGTTTAATAAATACTGAAAAATTGAGCAAATATTTGAATGATAAACAAGAAAGCGCCATTTCATAGACCTCACCCAGCTTGAGGACCTCCACGCCAGAATTATTTTGAAGTTAAATACTGTAAATCAGCCAATAAAAACGACACCCTACTTGAAAATTATTTTTTATCCACCTTAATTTTAGTTTCCCGTCATTTTCCACGGGTTAATCGACTCTTTGGTCACTTAAAGGGGTAATCGACTTCAAACCACCTTCTCTCCCCATCATACAAGCCATATCTTTAGTAAACTTGTTTCAAAGAAAATTTACTAAAAATCTCACTCATAATAATGACTTCTTTATTATTGTAGTCATCTGCCTTCGTAGCCGCGGTCATATAGTATTGGACTTCAGCACCGGAGGTCCGGGGTTCACAGCCCGGGCTATGCTCTTGGTTTTTATAAATAGAATTTAATGTAAAAAAGATTTCGCTAACTTTAGTTTTACTTTGAGCATAGTAGACGTGACTCACCTGAGGTGGTTCCCACAGGGCGAATACCCTGAAGGGCCGAAAGGCCCTAAAACGGGCATTATTATTATTATTATTGTAGGCACTTAATCTATTTAATAGATCAGTCATGTTGTTTAAATCCATTTATTTTATTTTTTTAATTATCAATTAGGTAGCTAAATAAATTAAATCTATTAATAACCAAGCATTAGCATTGAATAATTAGTTAATAAAATATATAAATTGGTTATAAATAATAAATAAAAATACAACTTAAAAAACAAATATATCTAGGCAATACAATACATATGAATACATACAAAACATTTTCATACATAAATATTTATGTAACCAACCAATACATAAAAACCTGAACATTCATAAAGATTAATAACAAAAACAGATTTATTTATAATATAAATGACTAAGAACAGGATTAACAACTATGTGATTAACATATACCAGAAAAATTGATATTACAAGTTAAAAAAATATTATTAATCAATTAAATAAAATAAAATAATAATTAATTAATAGCTAATTATTATTAATAATTCAGGATCATCTGCAGAAATCTCAGGTTTATAGTTGCTAGTGCAAGAATAAGAATATATTTTATTTCCATAAGTAATAATTATTAACAAGAAACAAGTCAAAAAATTATGAAAAACAAACTAACATCTTCATAACACAAATAATTTTAAAAACTTTTTAATTGATTAAAACACATTTTCTGTCAGGTATCTCTTCAAAAATGTTTAAAGGTAGGTTTTTATTTTCTACACTGTCAATAATATATTTTTAATCCAAGAGCAGAATTCCCCAGTTATGTTTTCTGAATTTCTGTAGGTATCTTTGTTACGATCTGCTGGTAGTTTCTGGCTTTCAAAAGACTACTTTATTAACATTTTAACGCTAATTGTTTTGCTACTTTATGATATATTTTAACACTTAAATATATTCTTTTTCATCCAGAGTTAGAATCTGCTTTAATTGAATGTTTAATTTTCTTTTTTAATGGGTGTACATTGGTGGTATCAGTTTATTGCAAGTTTTAAAGTCTTCGATTATTAACTTATCATACTTGACCACATCAAATTTTCCTCTAGTTCTAGCTGCTAGCATTTCAGGTTTAAGAATTCTTCTTCAATCACCGTTAAAGGTAATCTTCCCCAATATTTTCTTTGAGCTGACCTAATTTGTGCACATTTTTTAAACAAATATAGATCGAACCTATATGGATGCCAGTGCTTACAACAAGAGTCACAAAGGAGTTGAAAATTCACGGTAGGGTGTATTGTTAGGTTGTGAGAGGTGTATGAGAAACTCTAATGCCTTATAAATCGGGGAAGATGCAGGAATATGAGAATCAAAGTGCTCTTTTAGGTTGATCGTACTAGCCTACGAGGTCAGCCTCAAATCCTGACACCCAACACAATACACACACCATCTTTCTTAACAACAACTTGACCGCGTCTATCAAATTATATTCATAATTCACCATTGTCACAATCTTTCATGTCTAAACTTAGGCTGAAACTATGTGTCACTCGCCCCCAACCAACAATTTTTACATCATTTTAATTATAGGGTGCCTAATTTCTTTGCTTGTATATAATTGTTCGATTGATGTGATTGAGATTAAATCTTAAAATTGAAAATATTAAATCTTAAGTTCCTCAGTTAAACGAGTCTTAAAGACATACAAATGAAATCAAGCCGGTGAATCGTTTTTTAGCCAGATCGCCCAAACCAACAAGTAACCACAGATGCATTAGCACAAAATCCACTTAAAACTTAACAAGACAAATAGATATATATGTTAAATAAATCTAATAATAATAAAGAACTTACCACGGCGCATAAAACATAATTAGCATAGATTCATAATCTTTAATTCTCGTGGAAAAATCCGCATCGGTCAGTTCTAGAACATCGTGGGAAGATGAAATAACTCCTGATAAAGAGCAAAAAATTAATAATAAACCTACAAAAATCATGATAATTTACTATAATAAATACACCGGTAAATAAATTTCATCTGAAACACCTCCGGTTATGAAATTCTCTGTTCCTATCGAAAACCGAGCTTTTAAATGTGGCCAATTCTTATTGGTCGTTGAAACTTCAGGTTTGCCAACAAAAATTGACTGTGTTGGCAGCAACAAAAGTTATAAACCTGATATTTTATTTTCAATAAATGTGGTTCATAAAAAAATTATAATAAAGACTTTGTTTAAAAAAGTATTAATAGTCATCAAAATATATCAAATATGTTAAAGCTGGTTCAAACCTATAAGGTGCAAGGACACAACCTATGTGGCTACACTTTCAGACAGTATCGGAGGAAGACTTCGCTTTCAAATTGCGTTGTTTATTATAAAAAAAAATGGTGCAGTTTTTGATTTTTTTTTTATATTTCACAGGTTATATACATTTACAATTACAATACATTGCAATACAATTACAATACATTTACAAAGGACTCCTTAAACCTTCGACCACATTTTCATTTACTTTAAGGTAAATAAAAATGTCTATCTTTTTGAGAATTAAAGGAGGGGATTTGATTACTTTTTGAGTGTTATTAATCGTTAAAAATAGGAGTCAGTGTGGTTTATTTTCTTAAGATGACACAAATGCCTAGGGACACAGGAGCCCTTGGTCCTTATCGCTTTGCGTTCACTCTTTCTAATGCTAACTCGCTATAGCAGAGCCAAATACTATGTCATTCAAACAACTTGTAACCTGTAAAACTTTTTACCTGCAAATATTGTTTGCTTTATTGCTTAACTATCCATTTCTAGTTTAAAATTCTGGTTTATGTTTAATAGTCTAGTCTGAACAGTAGCACCTGTACTTATTCCTCAAATTCCCTGCATTTATCATAGAAATTAATATTAATTTGTATTTGTTTACAAACCCTGCCTAGACTTGAATATCTCATTAGACGTGTATTGATACAGCCTCGAGGAGATACGGCACGTCTCTTAGCGTGTTTGATACATTCTGTTGAGATACATTCCCAACACTGTTTTATAGATTCTTTATGCTACATTGAATTCTGTTTACTGTGCTGTATTATATTACTTATTTTATCCTATATTATTAGTGTTTCGAAGATAATTTTTGAAACCCTAACTACAAAAACTAGGCAGTTCAGACTTGGTGCATATGTATAACTATTTTATCCATCAAAAGGAAAAATATACCTAATTATTTGTTTGGCATAATGAAGTGGGGTATTGAATTAAAGGTATTAATAGGAAGACTGCAAATATTGTCATAATTTCAAATTATTGGGCACTACCCCCACAAACATCTCAAAACCACCACAAATGTAGGTTCTAATGTAAGTAATAACATACAGTTACAAACAAGCAAGCGAAGGAAACACAAGAATAATTGGTTATGTCTTCCATCTTTACTCGTAAAGAAGGAACAGTCAAAACCACACACAGAGGCGGCAACAGACAAAAACACATACAGGGGCGAGCGCAGCGAGTCCAAGAATATTATGTTATGGGAGTAATCTATGCTCAAAATTAGGTACTAAAAACACTTACATAAAGGTGAGCGAAGCGAGCCCTGGAAAATTAGGTTCAATTTAAAACCTATGCTCTAAAATTTGTTGCACAAATTATAAATGTATGCCACCAAATCAATCCCAGAATTCCACCATATAGTAGAGGGCTAATATGGAGCTAATAATGCATTTACCCTCTAAACTTTACAACCCTATATCTTTGAAAAGGGGCCAGCACAAAATTTAAACTTTGTGGCACAAATGAACTCAAAATTAGCACAAACTATTTATGACACTAGTTCGATATCGCAATTCCGTCATGGGGGACTTGGATACAATGCTCCAATTTTTAAACCCTGATATATCGATGCCTGCAAAATGTTTCTAACTTGTGGCACAAATCAGGACTAAATTAGCAAAAATGAATGCCACTAGACCAATTCCACTATGGTGAGGGGGAGGGGGGGGGCTAAAGACATTCAGCCCCTAAACTTTACAACCCTATAACTCTTAAACGGGTCAGCACAAAATTTAACATTTGCGGCACAAATTAGCTCAAAAATATCTCCAAATTACGACACCAGTTTAATATCTAAATTCCGTCATTGGGGGCTGGGGACATGTGGCCCAAATCTTTAAACCTTAGTATATCTAAAACTGGGCAGGCACAAAATTGGAAATTTGCGGCACAAATTATTACAAAACTATGGCACCGGATCTATTTCCAAATTCGACTTTTGGTCACTCAGAGTGATCACATCTGACTTTCATTCGATTCAGGCCCCAAATAATAATAAGATTTTTTGAAAATCTTTCAGACTCAGCAAATCAGATTTATGACGTCACAACATACGATGTCGCAAATGGTCATAGGAGGAAACATCTTAAAAAATATTTCAAGGTCGTCCAACTTACAGGGGAAGCAGAAAGGCAAAAAAGTGTCGCCGCCGTTTTTAATGAAAATCGATGAGCATGGGACAACTTGTCCCATACAGAGTTTAAAAGTATTGGAGAAGAGTATAAAGATTGTGTTTTTCTCTTTTTGAGATCTGATACGCTTAATTTCAACAGTCTTTAATTGTAGTAATTTTTATTTTCTTAGGATTCACAACTTTATCATCTTAAATAAGGTAAGAATAACATTAAATATACCCAATTAACTACTACACAATAATAAACAACTAAAACTTGACTAGACATGTTTATAACCTGACGATAGGAAGGATGTAGTAGTGCTAAGAGTGCCCGAGGTGGGGGCCGGTGGGGGTTGGCGACACTATTTTACATTGTGAAGGCCTGATATGGTCCTTCCCCTTTTTTTAAGTTCCTTTGTCCCATAGAAATATAAACTAAAGGGGGCATAGCCAATCTCAATCCTCTGAGAGGCCTGAAACATCATTTTGGGGCTCTAAGGGGCTCTGTGAAACCTCATTGAAACCTCCTCTACGAGTGAGTTCAGGTTATAATGAATCAATTTTTCCGGCTTCCCACACATTGCTTGTGATTTGTATTTTATTTTTATTATACGTTTCATATAACTTCTACTATAAAGGTTACAGTAATTTTGCACTGATTATTTGATTATATGTATAAACGAAGGAGGTCAAGTTACTTTGTCGGTGTTTCAAAATTTAACCTATAGGGTCCCTCTAGTAATAATATCTCTATGCTGGGTCAAACTTGATTCATAACGCAAAATGGCAATGTCACAAATGTTTGCTAGAGTAAATCTTAATTTTCACCTTATTTTTGCTATGTCGAGCCAAATTAGCTAAAAACTTGATTCTAGTATTTTTTTAACTACCAAAAATTAAGTATGTAAAAATGTTCGAATTAGTAAATATCTTACAGTAAGACTTGTGAATCTTCACTCTTAACACACCTCATTTGGCTTCTCAGTTTCTATAAGCCACGGTCTCCTAGATTCCTTGTCAAAATTTGAACAATGTATTCAACCTCAGAGTTAATAAATAAACAATAAATACAAGTAAATAAGTAAATGAATGAAATAAAAGTTACATAATCTTACATAAAGCATTATATAAATAAGTAAATAAATAAATATTATATATATATATATATATATATATATATATATATATATATATATATATATATATATATATATATGTATATAATAACCTTGGTTAGGACACGAACCCTATCTTACGTCATTATCTTGGTTTCCCGCAAAATAGGTCATTATGCATGATTTTGGGACGCTAATTCGAATGAAACTGGTCCGAACTCCAAGGGACCACAAAGTCGAAAACCCATAATAAAATACCGAAATCCAAAATTACGGTCGAAAAAATTAAATTTCGAGTTGGGTGTCGTTTTATATGCATTATTGGGCGCTGAATCGAATAAAACCGTCTTTAAGTCGATTCGACTACTTTAAGTTATCAACCGATAACTTAAAAGTTAGTAAGTTATAAAGAACTTACCGAAAACCAAAATTAAGTCGAAAAACTACCAGACAATACCAGAAAACCTAAAATACGGCAGTTAAACAACACATTTCAAGTGGGGAGTCATTTTCGATGTTTTATGGGCCTGTGAGTTGAATGAGAGTAATCCGTGGTCGATAAGAACACTCAAAGACAGGGTACCAGGGTTCGAATCTAAGTAGGGACGATAATTCTTTCTCGTCTTTTTATATAAGTTTATAACTACAAAATAATTCTGGCGTGGTGGTCAGCAAGTCGGGCGAATTACCTTTGGAATCCGTGTTTTCGTGCTTAACAACCTATTTCTTGCTTAAGGATCCGATTTATCCTTTATAACTTGAGTATATAGTTACCAGTTATAAAGCACTAATCGTAACTAATTACATTTCCTCATTTATACTGCAGATATATAGGAAAAGTATTGTGTTTCCAAAAAAATTCGAAACAGGAATGAAACCGGAATTATCAGTTTCAGACGTTTTTAAGGCCTCCTGAGTGGTTTTTGCAAAGTTGTCTGTCTACATGTGTGTGTGTGTCTGTTATCATCGTAGCGCCTAGTGTATTTATGCAAGAAAGTTGAAATTTTGTACAAAAATCAGTCTACCGCTGTATTTGTGCTATTCGGAAAATAAGTTTGTATGACGTCATTAACCCGCAATAATGACAGCGAAAATTTCGAAAAATCATAAAATGATGCAATTGAATTGAGATTTGGCACGCATGTGACTATGTATACTTGTAAAGTATGTTCCCAGTTTCATCTCATTATCAGCATTAGTTCAATTTTTATTGAATGACTTGTGTACTTTGTGTAGTTTTTTAAAAACTTAATAAAACATTTTAATGGGAAATGGTCTAATTGAGTTGAAATTTGGTACAAGTGCATATTATTACCTAATAAATAATTACACTAAGTTTCGTTTCAATACGACAAGTATATCTATGATTTTTGTTGCATCATAAAAATTAATGACCACTGAGCGTGGTCAGTGCTGTATGGGTGACCGCTGAGAATGATAAAGATGCATTTACTATCAGAAGACGAGCGAAGCGAGTCCGAAAGCGTGGTGCAGTATAAATTTGGCGAACTGTATTTCTGAGGACGAGCGAAGTGAGTCCGAAGCAGGGAGGATGAGCGTAGCGAATCCGATGTAATGAGGAAAAGTTCCGAGGTCCCCTTACCTGATTTTTTTCTATATTTTTCATAGGCAATGGGCTAAAGCCTTTAATGAAACCTACTTAGCATTAAACTAGTGCAAATAATGCACTAGTTGGTGTGTACTGCCAACTTTCGTGGCATTGTTTTGTAAAACAAACGGCATTATTATGAGCACTTCCTTTGAAAAATACCAAAAAAATATGTTTTGAGTAGTGCTTGATAGTTGGGAACTGTTCTAGTTAAAGGGCCTAAATCGAATCCTTAAGCAAGAAATGGATTTTAAGTACGTAAATACGTATTCCAAACGAAATTTGCCCGACATGCGGATTTGCCACCACGCCAGAATTGTTGACATCTGAAACGGATTTGTGTCATGGTCTGAGGTTCGTCTCCTATATATATATATATATATATATATATATATATATATATATATATATATATATATATATATATATATATATATATATATATATATATATATATATATATATATATATATATATATATATATATACATATATATATATATATATATCTTCTGTGTGTGTGTTTAGTAAGGCACCCTCCCCTAGATTTTACCTAGAATCGCCTATGGATGATGCAATGCTTTTTTATAGATACCATTTTTTTTAAAGGAGGTAAGTTTTTTGTAGAGATAAATTGTTACCTTCCATCTGCTTTTTTATATATAAATTGGAATCTACATTTGTATATCTGCTCCTAGCCTTTTACATAGACCTCCACGACTCATCGCCCCCTTTGGAATCATTTATCGCCCCCATTAGGACGATATTGCTCACGTAAGAATATCTGGTATAAATGAAGAAAAGTAAATATAAGAGAGCTAAATAAAGCCGTGTGTATGAAGTTAGTGGGAGTGCTTGCGGTCGAAGCAGAATATCTCAATTTCCCATGAATGGGGTAGTGGGCAAATACTTAGCGAACACTTCGTCTTCAGCCGCACATAGAATCGATGAGGTCCCAAAAATTGTCCACGTTCTGGCGTGGAGCATTCAAAATAAAGTGTTTAAGGATCCAAGAAGTCGGTGACGTCAGTGCAACAAATTTATCTGGAATTATATACAAGATGACATCATTTTTTTCCATGAAATCTTAAAGTAGGTAGTGGGGGGGCCTTTCCCAACAGATAAGCCCAGTATGACTCATGCCCTCAGTCTCTGACACGGTCCCCTCGCTGTAACCTTATTTTGTTATTCAAACCCTTCTAAGCTTTAAAAAAAGTTTTTCTTTGTTTATAAAAACGTTTGCTGTCCATTCAAGTGATTTTATTTATAATTAATTTAGTTTAGTGAAATTATATTAATGAGAATGTTGGAAATAAGCGAGGAGAAGGCTGTGACACCCATCACTCCCTGTACTAAGGACATTATCAATTTATTATCTTCAGATATTCCGGTAAGTCAATTTATTGTTGGTCGTATTCTTATTACTATCAAAATTAACTCGATTAAATTTCATTAAAATCTTTGAACTTGAAGAACTTCTCGAAAACTGTCGAATCACAACATAGTTTTCCGGAAAAAATTCGTAATATATTTTTATGTATGTTATCGTTAAAATTATTATCGAATTCAATATTTTTGCTATTACGCATTATGCGTTCAATTTATTACTAGAAAATTATTGTTATTTGTTTACATTTGACATTAAATTGGCGAAACTCGTGAACTCGAATGTTGACGCGAGCGAATGTGGTCGCTCAGAGTGCTTTCTACGCATAATGTAGAGTTGTCGCCTTCAAATTGATTTCGACGGTATTTCCCCAATATTTTATCTTTCGTCGTGTCATTTACGGCTTGGTGATATCAGCCAATCCATCACCTGTTTTTAAAGTACTTATAACATACACGATTTGTTTTAATTTTAAATGAAATAGTCGTAGAATTTGGTTTTTACCTCAGTTAATTTATTTACGTGGGAATAGGAAATGAGATAAGACCTGTTTGTAACCTTTATCTACGTTACCTATTTGTTTTCCATTTGTTGACAGTTGGCTTTTTTAAAATAAATTTCGTTTCTTCTTTATTTTATCTGGAATATTTAAGTTTTGTTGGTAGCTGGTAGAGCAATTTTGTTGGTCTGTATCAGACGGCAGTTGTTAAATGATACATCTTATGTTTAACAATGATGCAAACCCTGATTTTACTAAAGGTGTTTAAATTGGTGTAATATTAAACGGCCTACGGTCGGTATAGTAATGTGGCTTTCATTGCTGAGGATGTATATCACATTCTAGAAGATCACAAGAACATTTAATAATTTAATGGACAGTTTGGACCATGGTGCTTAGAAGCGCAGTTGTTTTTACATATTAACGGAGTAAACTAGAGTATCTCTGGGTCCACTCTAGATTAGGTTCAGGGTGGAACCTGGTTCATGCTATAACAGGAATACAATGTTCCTAGGGAGGTTATTTACATATATAACCTTTCTATGTTATTAAATCTAGTTATCTCAGGTAAACAATTTGAAAACCAGCCCTTGATCTTTCTCAAAAGATAGTGCAGATTAATAAAATAATTATGATTTGCTCAAATTAGGAGTTATAGTTTCTTACTTTGAACAAAAAGTAAGATGAACCACTTAGCTTTGGAAAATTAATCACTGATAGTTATTCTGTTGACAGTGCATTTCAAATCACAATATTAATACCAGTATTCACTCTTATTATTTCATTTAAAATTGCATAAATGCTGGTATTGTTAAAGTGCAAGGTTAATGCATGTCTTATTGTTATCACATATGATAAGAGTAATTTCCAGCTTGATACATTTTCACTCTACTTTGCTTGGTTATTTAGGACATAGAGATATATACTAGAGGGAGCATAGCCTGTCTTAACACATTGAGAGGCCTGAAACATCTTTTTGGGGCTCTCAGGGGCTCTGTGTTACCTCATTAAAACCTTCTAGGTTAAGCTAAGGTTGTAATAAATCAATTGTTTTCGGCTTCCCGCACATTGTTTGTGTTTTGATTTGTATTTTAAACGTTCTACTATATAAGTTACTGTATTTTTGTTATGTTTATTTTAGTATATTGATTATCGAATGGGGTCAGGTTACGTTTCCGATGTTTTGAAATTCAACCAATAGGACCCCTCTAGTAATATATCTCTATGATTTAGGAGATAAAAGTGCAAAATTTAAAATTGCCCGAAATTTTTTTTATGTAACACAGTGGAATGCAATTCTAGGGCAGTTTGGTGTCAGAGCTTGGATATGCCTGAACAGTTTTTCCTCTAGTGTACGCTAGAATAACGTGCTAAAATTATCAGTCCTATCTTATTATTTTTATTGTGTTTTCAAGATGATTCAGTTATAATTCTGATACTTCCATTTCAACAAACATTCATCAGCAAGACACAATATTTTCAAAACATTGCATATCTTTGTTGAAATACTTTGTTTTACATTGAACATCTCTAGAAAAATAATTTTATAAATTTATTAGGTGTAGATAAAAAATAATATAAAAGTTAATTTGTGAATATGGTTACTTGATAAAGAAAATCATTTGATTGAGTGTTACCTAAAACTAAATTATCTAGTTAGGTTTATAGGTTGAAACATCATAACAACCTATATCTCATGCCAGCAGATTGTTACACTCAATTAATGATTTACGTTATTGATGATTTACAATATCATGTAAGCTATTGATGACTTCCACAGCCAAGTATGAGAAAAGCAATGATACTGTTACCTAGGGCCTCGATATTGTATAAAATTGTATTATTTAGAAAAAATAATTTTGTTGTTTCATTTTCCCTTACAAGTAAAGGGAGGGGTAATTTTATTGCAGCCTAGTCCTTTGAGAAAGCTGGCTCATTACTGCAGTTGATGCTCATCAATAGTTTCCGATGGTTTGGATCGATCCTGTGAGTCACAAGAAGTCTCTAAATGTTTATATATCCGACAACTAACTTATAAGTAAATGAAACTATCTAATTGTAAATGGCTTAACTAATATTTCCTTTTCTCATTTATACTGTAGGTATAAAGGAAAAGTATGGTGTTTGCAAAAAAATTGAAAACGGGATGTCACCGGAATTATCCGTTTCAGGTGTTTTTATGGCCTCCTAAGTGGTTTTCACAAAGTTGTCTGTCTGTATGTGTGTGTGTGTCTGTTATCATCGTAGCTCCCAATGTATTTATGCTGAAAGGTTGAAACTTTGCACAAAAATTGGTCTATAGGTTTGGTGCGCGATCCGGAAAATAATTTTATCTGACGTCATTAACCCACAATAATGTCACAGCAAAAATTTAAAAAAATCATAAAATGCAGAAAAATGTACCCATATATAAGACTAACATATGTGCCAATTTTTTTCTCTTAATCAGCATTAGTTCAGATGATTTGTGTCCATTTTTTAAAAAAATGTAAAAATCTAAAAATAATCTGATTGAGTTAAAATTTGACACAAGTGTATATCTTTACGTAATACATAAGTACACCAAGTTTTGTTTCAATACGACAAGTATATCCATGATTTGTGTTGGACCATAACAGTTAAGCACCATCGAGCATGGTCACTGCCTGGATGGGTGATCACTGGTAATGAAACACATGTATGTACTAACTGAGGACAAGGGAAGTGAGTTGGATGTAGGGAGGATAAGCATAGAGAATTCGATGTGATGAGAAAACGTTCCGAAGTACCCTGTTACCCAATTTTTTTATTTAATAAATTTGTCAATATTATTATTGTTTGTGTGTGTAAATATTTTTTCTATAGTGCTAGTTAATTATTCTGGACTATCTGTTAGAAATATTATTAAATATTATTTATTTTTATTATTATTATTTTTTTTCAGTTGGTCGGTTTAAACAGTGGTATTCCAACCCGTACTACAGCTACATTAACCCCAACAACCCTGCGTAATATTGAACAGACTTGTATTGAAATCCAGTGTCAAGTTGAATCTCATCAAAATCAAGCTGGATTCGTACCACCTCCACTCCCTTCTAATCAATCAGGTACTTGATATTGGCCATCCTAAGACCCTATTATCTCCACCACTATGATAAGAAAATGGTTAACTAGTAGGCAATCAACATTAAAATTAATTTCGGTTGCTTACACTTTTTAAATACTACTGTAATTTATAATACAAGTCACAGAGATTTTAAAAATCTTCAAGCTACTATGTGATTGTAAAATGCTACCTTACAAAGTATTTTTGAGTATTGTTCTGTAGTTTGGCCTACCTTCCTTAGCTAAATCACATGTTTGTTTAGTTAAAAGAATGCAATGTAGATTTTTAAATGATTAGCTTTAATATGAAAATAATAGTTAATATCTTCTGGCCTATGAAATTAGGTTTGTGATATTAGATTGGTTGGACAAAAGAATGAGTTCCAATGTCATAAAAAGTTTTTAATTCTTTTTCTTTGAAATGTTAACTTGTTAATGTTTTTCATTTATTTTGTTCAGTTATTATATAATTTTATAATTAATAATTATTTTATTAATAATTTAATTAGTCAAGATCAATCCTTCTGTTTTTGTTTCATTAATTCAATTTGTTGTGAAAAAACCATTATGGTATTTGGATGCAATGGAAATATTAATGGTATATGTTGTTGCTTACAGGGATTTTGAGTCTTGTTGATACTAAACGATGGCAGGGTGGTAGTACAAGAATTTCAGAACCAAGATCTATAAGTTTCAACACTTGTGTGACCCCTAACAAAACCATCATTACTCCACAACCCAAGAGAAATCCTGGAGGAAGGAAACCAATTAGAGAAGCTGATGTTAGTTTTTAAACATTTTAATGTTTTTCTGATTAAAAATTATTTTTATATCTTAGGCTTATTTATATAAATAAATGAATATTAACTTTGTTAGTGTAAATAATACTTACAAGAACAAATTGAACTTATGAAAAATTCAATGAAAATTATTTAATTTAGTAGAAACTGCATGATACTTTATTTGTTGTATTATATTTATGATAGTCACTATTAGTTCTAAATTTATGTGGGTTATTTTTAATGATGAATATGGAGTTGAAAATGCAAAGATGATCATTATTGTGAGCCTCTTAAAGGAAGACTGACAGTTTTAAACTAGGTTTGTCTCCTGTCATGCTTCTTTTGATAAATAAGCAATGCTTCTAAATTGACATGTAATGTGACAATAATGTGGCATCATTTAACCTACATAAGAGTTTTTTCCGTATACATGCATTTATAATACATTTATTTTGTCCCGAGTTTCATATCAACCATGTTTACAAGCGACTATGAGAGGTTTTAATTTTTCATTAATGTTGTTTATTTTAAAGATATCACCTGAAGAAGAAGAAAGAAGAGTAGTTAGACGTGAAAGGAATAAAATGGCTGCTGCTCGCTGTAGAAAACGAAGGCTTGATCACACCAATATGCTAGTAGAAGTAAGCAGTGTCATACATGATTTCTTTTTGATATACGGCTTTAGTTTTGCCATCCTTTGTAAACAAAATATAAATCTCAATACTCAGTTTAATTTGATTTGAAAACACATAAAATTGAAGTTTCAGGTAGAAAAATGAAGCTGCAATCAACTAGTTAAAGCAGTTTAGTTCAGCTCCATCTTTTTATTAATCTGTAGGTTTAATTTTAATTAATTTCTAAATGAAATTAAACTGGATATTTAAAATTGTATTTTGTTTATGAATTATAATATGTGTGATGTCAGACTTAGCTTAACTTTAAAAAATTAAGTAAAATTTTACGTTTAAATAAATAAAAGTTTAAAATGAAATGGATAAAACTTAAATTTAGTATTGACATACATGTGCAGAATGTATAATGTTTGACAATGTATAATGTATGTTAACAAATCTCATATTTAATTAATACGTTTGAAATGATAATTGCATAGCAACCCGTGACAATTACTCTAAAGTGTTGATTTTTAATTGTATTAATTTGTATTATATTATTATTGTTTTATCTTTTCGAGTCAAAGAATACACTTAAATATCTGATTTATGATAAATAATTAATCCACAATAGACTTATGTATGCAGTTTGTTTTAATTTATTACTGATAGGAACACAATTATGTGTTCTTAAATACTCTAATAAAAATTAGAACACAAGATTTTAAGGTTTTGATTTATTATTTATGCATTCAACTAATATTAATTATTAAGTTATCCCTATAATTATGTATTCGAAATTATTTATCCTTCCTTATAATGTATTTTATTATGTTTCAGGAAACGGATGAGTTGGAAGAAAAGAAACAATCATTACAAAATGAAATTCACCAACTTATGATGCAAAAGGAAGAGTTGGAATATATACTAGCAAGTCATAAACCTTGCTGTAGACTCGACCCTCCTAGCTCTCCTCCTGATGTAAAACCTCTAATAAATGAAGATGGAAACATTTTGCCACCAGTTTTAGTGGAATCTCAAGTTATCTGTAAGAAACCCAACATTTGTGTAGTCAAGCCGATGCAGAACATACGTTTAGGTGGAAGTAAGAGGCCTGATAGTCTTCCTGTTTTCCCAGGCCCTGTCAATGATGGTATCCCTTTGACGACACCTACTAACAGTACTCCCTTTAATTTTGAGTCCTTAATGGATGGTGGTACTGGGCTTACCCCGGTTTCTGGACCACTTGTCCCTTCTTGCTCTACACAGCAAAGGAATTCTGATCTTTTGAGCCCCGACTCAAACAAATTAGTGTCCCTTTGATACACCTCTGATATTTTAATAATGTAAAGTTAAATGTTTTTACAGTATCTAAAGCCCTACAAATGTGCACTATTAATTATTTTTTTATAAGTATTATTTTGGAAAATTCAAATTCTATAAGTAAGGCAAAAAGGTAATTATGACATTGAATAATTTTTATAATAGAGAAATTAGCTGTGCTTTAACATGCCAAAATAATTGTGGCTTATCAATTAACCTTCAGTACTTATCTTCCTGCTAGACATCTTACTAATTGTAGATTAGATTAGATCACAGAACTATGAGATTATTATATTATTCAAATCCAAGATTTTATATTTCTAGATATTCATAGAGTGCCTAAAACCATTGTACATTTTATTATTTTAATGATTAAATCTTTTATTAACGACAAACCAAATGCTGTTCTGGAATCTAGGGCATCACTATAAAGCCTTTATTAACTTACTAGTGGGAGTTCATAAATATTAACAACTTTTTGTGAATTTGAGAATTTTTTTATTGAGTCATCATTATGTGTTAATGACTTCTTACACATTGCATAAACTATAGGATTCTGGACATGAATAAGAATGGTTTTTATAGTAAGTTTTATCTTGTTGCCCAAAGGGTT
This sequence comes from Microvelia longipes, assembly GCA_018340805.1. Classification (NCBI taxonomy): domain Eukaryota; kingdom Metazoa; phylum Arthropoda; class Insecta; order Hemiptera; family Veliidae; genus Microvelia; species Microvelia longipes. The sequence continues at coordinate 33,251,785 of JACMZG010001893.1, read as the reverse complement.
TGAAAGTTAACGTGTGCCATAAACACTTGAAGTAAATATATATCATATAAGTAATAACTTATATATGTTTATATGTATGTATATATAATATATTATATATATATATATATATATATATATATATATATATATATATATATATAACCTGCCACCTCCTACCTTGTTACCAAACCTGTCTCTAGCAGGAGGGATATTTTCCTCCTCTCTTTTCTGGTTACGGGTCGTTTTCCCTTTCAGCTGATGTTAAATATGTGACTCTTTTCGGAAAAAGATTTAACCAAAGTATAGTTTACTTGTTCAGATAAAATAGTTTAGAATGTTGTATAGAACAGCTTGTTTTACAGAGAGGTCAAACTTATATAAGAAAGAATAAGATAGCTTACACCAATTATAAATAAATAAATTTAAAAATAACTGCATTGAGATCATTCTTTTAAAAAAATATTTTTAATACAATTGTAGCGGTTATGAGATAAATAATACACATCTGTATTTTTTTGTTTCATTTAATTATTTCTGTCATATTTTTATAGTTCAAATTTTAATAAAAATATTCTTAATTGATATTGTAATACACAGGTGCTTAGGTTCAGCTCAAACCTAGATATTGTTTGTAGTCTTTAACTTAATAGGGTTTATAATAACTTTTACTGTACTTTTTTTTTGCAAAATTGTCTTTTTAGTCAAGTCAGTACCTGTTAAAGAAAGCTTTCTTCTATTAGAGATTATTCCATCTGCTCTATTGGCGATTACTTTTCAATTACTAAAAAAATCTGAAACCGGGATGAAACCGGAACCATCCGTTTCTGACGTTTTTAAAGCCTCTTGAGTGGTTTTTGCAAAGTTGTCTGTCTGTATGTGTGTGCGTCTGTTATCATCGTAGCGCCCAGTGTATTTATGCTAGAGAGTTGAAATTTTGTACAAAAATCAGTCTACCGCTGTATTTGTGCTATTTGGAAAATAATGTTGTATGGCGTCATTGACTTGTGTACGTTTTTTAAAAACTTAATAAAAAAATTGAATGGGAAATGGTCTAATTGAGTTGAAATTTGGTACAAGTGTATATTATTACCTAATAAATAATTAAACTAAGTTTCGTTTCAATACGACAAGTATATCCATGATTTTTATTGGATCATAAACATTAAGGAGCATTGAGCGTGGTCATTGCCGTATGGGTGACTGCTAAGAATGATACGGATGCATTTACTATCTAAAGACAAGCGATGCGGGTCCAAAGGCATGTCGCAGTATAAATTTGGTGTACTATATTTCTGAGGACGAGCGAAGCAAGTCCGATGCAGGGAGGTACACCGTACCCCATTTTTTATTATAATTTATTATTAACCTGTTATAACAGTAAATCACTAAGTTTAAATTTTGTTTTTGTATGACACTATGGGAAATATAATATATCTAACTTGTTCTTACTACTTATAACAGACTTATTTCCTTATATTTAGTAACAAGGAGTTAAATATACAGTTTTTCTGTCATTAGATTGAGTTGCCTATACTACAAGAACTTATTTTTTTTATCTAAAATTTACTTTTCTTACAAATGTTTGCCTGTTTAGAAATGTACATAATGACATTATTAAGCGTTTACTTGTAAACCTTTTACCCAAAATTGAAATGTTCAAGTTACTAAAGGTTTAGTCAAAATAAAATTGTGAAATAAAAAAAAAACTAAAAATAAATTCTCACAAAAAATATTAAATAAATAAATAATTATAAATTTGAAAGATATAATCTTTCTCCTAGAGGCCTTCGTGTTTCCCCTCCGTTGATACAAAAAAATAACTAATATATAAATAATAAATTGATTATAAACAAATATTAGTTATATAATTTATTAGTCTCAGAATTTTAAACCAATTAAAGCTCTATTTTCAACGTATTTATTTATTATTTATGTAATATTTGATTTCCTTCAGTTCCCTATGTTAGTTGATTTTGCCAATGAACTAACATAGGAACTAACTAGCAGTATAGACTTCTGCTATTTCTTTTGATATTTTTCACTTTTATTTTATTTTATTTTAATTCATTTACTGTTTTAGCTACTCTGACAATGTAAGTTTTTATTAATAATATAAACTTAGTATATTTTTCTTAAATATACCTATATTACAGTTTTCTTTTTTTCCGTATTAGGGCTTTAATTTAACTTTGATTGATGGTGGAGATTACTCCTCTCTTTTTTTTAATTATATTTTACATCAGTAATTTAATTGAAGTTTACCAATAATTAGCATATACATTAATTGAAATTTGTGATATAATTTTTAACCATCTTATTTAAAGACTAATTTTTGTTTTTCATTATTTGTTTGATTTAGACATGATTATGCCCTAAGATTAGGGGATGAAATATAGTTTGATAAATGAAGTAAGAAGTGGTAATATTTATTCTCTATCGTGTGCTAAATGCATTTTAAATTGTAACCCCTTGTACAGAGGAGAAGGGGAGGAGGACGTAACAAAAAAGAGACTTTGTGGAGACTGACATTTTGGAAAGAGAAGGAGAGGCAGTGTTTAATGTTTTTATTACAACCCCTATTATGAGAAATAAAAAGATTTTTAAAGAATAAATTATTTTCAAAATAAATTTTTAATTAACTTTTTACTTGCTTTCCTTTCCCATGTACTAACATATGAAATATCTTAATTTTAAACAGGCAAACATTTTTTTAAAAGCTACAATTTCTTGGAAAAAATACATTTTTAGACCTCTTCACCCATTGGCAACTCAATCTGTAGACTCTAAATAAAAGACACCTCAAGGAAAATAGGTTGAAATTTAAATCTTTACTAAGTGTTACGATTACTTTTAGTTGATTATAAACTAAGATGTTTTAACATTTAACTTAAAACTTTTTGTACCATGTACCCAAAAGTACCACTTCTTTAAACATTTGCAATAGTAAAGTAGGTTTTGAGTGTGTGCTACATAACCTACTTTTTAAATTTTTATTTTATAAATTAAGGAATAAATGATTTTTGAGCCAGTAGTAACTTCAAAATATATTTACCTTTAAAATTTATTTTTTATTTAAGATACCTCTTATTATTTGTATGCACTTAATTAAAAAAAAATTACAGTCTTTATAAAAAGTGTTGTGTTAAATTTACTCATAGTCTTACAATTGAATTTATTTGATATAAAATGTATAAATAAGTAATAGTTTTTTTCTGAATTTTAGTCAAGTTGTATTATTGGTAAATTATAAAAAAAAACTATTATTTTAGGTGTTCTTTTAAAATACACGAGTTAGACAAATGAGCTGCATTACTTATGAGCTGTTTTTATTGTTTGTATCCCACACCAATGTTCTTGTTGTTTTCTTCATATTTTATTATTCATTCTCTATCATTGACAATTTTTTAAAGAAATAGAAACTAATTCTTCCTTATGTATAATTTGTATATTATCAAGTATTATATTATTTTATGTAGTATATTAACTTTTTTAGAATGAAATAATTTTTGTTACCTATTTAATTTTTAGTCATTATACATTATGTCAAAGTTGTAATTATTTGTTGTATGACTTGATTAAGGAAGCCTGTCTCTCTGATGGAGCTTTTGCAGGTGTCAGGGCAAAGTAAGACTTGGAATCTAGATTGAACTCAATCAAATAAACAGGACCTTAAAAAATCTTTTAAAAATTTTCCAAGTCTTGAAATTTTCAAATTTAAAACTATTAATTTTAATTGTCATTTATTACGTTGGTGAGTTGTTTGCAAAACTGATTAGTGACTTTTTACAAAATTACTGGTTCTTTTAAGCTTATATAGTTACTCTTTTGTCCATTTCCTTTCTCAAATTTTGTAATTATTGAACATATTTAAGTAATGTAAGCATGATTTGTGATCCAGATCACTAATTTTGTTTAGTTAATTAAAATTGCCTTTGTGAGTTTAAATGCTTACAAAATATCCTTAGTGCTACTTGTGGCTTGACAGTGCCTTTGATTTAGATAAGTCTCAAAAATATTTTTCTAGCTCTCACTTAAAGGCATTTTATATTGGCTGTTCTATTACACAGTGACTTTCTTGTGGGTATTTTTTGGCTTTACATTTTCAGTATCACTTGAAGGTTAAAATAACTGTTTTAGCAAATAATGATATAAGCATATAATTAAATAGTATATTATTAATAATATAAACATTAGATTTGTTTTTTGCTATTTTACTTGTAAAACATTTGTGTTTGTAACTTCACACAATCAAATATATATATATATATATATATATATATATATATATATATATATATATATATATATATATTTATGTGTGTGGTGTGTGTATGTAACAGTGTATATGTATATACATTTATGTTATGCAGTCTTCAAAGAGTGGACGCTACATCTAAGCTGTTAAGGCCTGTTACTTGTGTTATCAGAGTAAAAGCAATGGAACAACTTGTTAACTCTCTGACATTTTAGCAAACTTCTTTTTGTCCTATTTAAGTGATTGGCAGGGCCGTAGTTGGATTCGGGAGTGCGTGCTAAATCAGTTACAAAAAAATAAAATCTAGTGATAATTTATTTTTATTACCATATCATATGGTCATTATTATATAGGAATCATAGTGCACACAGGGATTAACAGTTAGTTTAATGAAACTTCATATGAAAATCAATCATGGCAAGGAAAGGATAAGGATCATGGGAAGGATCCAGGATTAGCCTGGTTTTTTGAGTCTGGAAAGATTTTACTCTTGCGCATGGTGCAAGGGTACAATCTATCTCGAATTAGAACAAAGAAGGAAGCTAAGCCTCCTTCTTTGTTTTATTACTCCACTCCTGCATCCACTTTCATTCAAACAACTTCATATAAGCCATTTCCTGTAAAAAATCTCTAAAACATGATTGTATGTTCTTTTTTCTCTTGTTTTGTTCTAAAACCTCCCTGACATTATTAAATATATTTATTTTTGAATCATTGCTCTGGTTGTACAGACACTCCAGGTGTAGTTAATACTCTTTGACTATACATAGTTGTTTTTATTTATAAATTATTATTTAGTAATACTTTTTATTGATCAACATTCACAACGCCTTAAATTATTATAAGAGAGACATTTATTGATTTGTATATTTATTAATTATAGGATTAACCATATTTTATTTATTTTTTAATTGTAATTTTTTACTTGAAGTTGCCTTTATATGTTAAGGTCACAGAGGGCAGCCTTTAAAATATTTTTTTGACATTGGCTCATCTAAATATATTATTGTAGATGGCTTGAAGGTAGGGTCGATGTGCTGCATAACCTTTCTGTGTTGCTATTTATGAGGTTATTCCAGACCTACCAAAGGATTGCCATAGTTACAATGAGGCGTTTGCTCCATGCTTAAATGTATTTACTTTTTTGAATGAGCTGAACAGCCAATAAAAACTATGGCTTATTTTGTCTTATTTTATTCAATGCATCTTTTTATTGGGCAGCCTCAGATTTCTGTGATACATTTTTAAGCAATAATATTGAAATATATATGCAGATAAGTTTTATTATTAAATTATATATAAGAATACAAATATTATAAATTAATTATATTTTAAATTAAATATTTATATTGCTCATTTTAAGATATTTTCAAGTATGAAATAAATAATTTGTATTGTATTGTATGGTTTTTAATTCTTTTATTTATTTCACCTTAAATGTATACTACAATAAGTATAATTTGATGGGCTCTGACATTTTGTACATCAGCCTTTTTGGGACCAGCCTCCAATTTATACAGTTCTTTAAGTATATATCCTCTGCTTTTCTTTATTCCTTTCACATCAATTTCTCAAAATGCTTGGTTAATGCAGTTGGTTTAATGCTTCATAACTATAAAGCTACATTAATGCTAAATTGAAGCTACTGCTTCAGAGCAGAAGCATTAATACTTCTTACTCTTTTTTTATTGTTTTTTTTTTAATGAAATGCACTAGAAATATTGTAGATTAAATATTTAATTTACAATTACGATAAACGTTTGACAGAGCTGATATTGGAAGGACAATCAGAGTTTTATATTACCTATGGGTTGAAAATTTTTGTAAAAAGTAGTGATACTACTGTTCAGGCTGTGCACAACCCTCTACCAGGCGCCAACTTTGGAAGTTGGCTCCTCTTTCTCTCCAACTGTTATCTCATTTATTATCTCTTACTGTTATATTATAAACAATTATTATTTCCATTTCATAAAATAAAAATAATAATTATCATGTTCATTTCGCCAGGCCTGTCGAAGAGTGAACTTCGCCAGGAATCATCTTCTTTGGAATCATGTAAGCCACGGATTGCTATAATTACCATAAGTAAGCATCTGGCTCTTGGTCGTCAAACTTCTCTACTAAACACATACTAAACGCAACATGCTGATGTATTGTGTAATTAATCTACCCAAAAATTATAAGGACCTATTGGGTCAAAATCTGGTGTTTTTGTGGCAAATTTTGGTTCCGGTCTGCCTAAATTGGCCTCTGTCTGAAGCGGTAGGCTACAACACTTTTTTGTAGTGTTTTTCATTTAGATCAATTAAGCAGAATTATCTGGCAAAATATTGCCTTGGGACTTAATAAAATCGTGTGTATTTTGAAGGAAACTTGATTAAATCTGCTAAACAAACTGCCGCGTAACTAAGACAGCAGACTATAGAATGATATTCTTGAAACCCATATGGGGACTCCGCAGTCAAAATTGGGACATTTTGAGCTTGCTCTGTCAGGAAAGAGGCCAATTCATAAGGTGGCAGGCACTGCATTAAAATATGCACATTAAGCAGAATTGAATTACAAGGGTTTTACTGTGGGACTCATCAGTCAATATTTTATCATTTTGGTCGCCATAAAATTTGCTATTGCTGGTTATAGCCCCCACTCTGCGGTGGGAGATTAGCAGAATCCAAATTAGACCACTAACAAAGGTCAATTCCAGGGGTTAAACCTTTGGGTTCCCTCACTTACGATTTTTGTCATGGGGACTTTGACTATTAATACATACACACAGTGTATTTAACTGGTGATTGTATTCTATACGCATTTATTACGATACGGTTCTTGCACCGTATTTGTTTAGTCGATCGAGTGAGATTACGAGATATTATGTATAGTTAATTAAATATATTTATTTAAATTGTGATTTCTTTGCATAGTAATAAAGTTACCCTAAAAAATTAATATTTCAAAATTTATTTGTTAAAAAACCGTAATATTTAAGTGAAATAAAAGTTCGACGAGGTTATCCGTTAAATACGATCGCTTCTAAAGGTACATACAGCGTTTCGGGGGATCGATCTAGATTCCATCTAGTTCTAGCGTATCGGACTGGATTCCCTCAGCATGGTTCTTACAGGAAATGTAACAGTATTTAGACATCGTACTTTACACGATCCGCGTAATTAGAATACTGTGTCAACGTACTATATGATAGTCGTGTTGCAGAACTGGTTATGTGTTAGCCAATTTGTTGAACAATATTTTTGCTCAACGATAGGATCCAAATACATCAGATAAAGGATACAAATCTACAAATAAATCAAGACATCTTTTTAAAAGAGTGTTATTATTTGTTGAATATGTACATATACAAATATACATCTTACATAAATATACATGTACATGGTGATACTCATTTATACATTTTACTTTATTTCTAACAATGTGTACACTGTACATATTGCCACGCATAGAACGGTATTTATGCCCAAGTGTATGCTAAAAGTTCTCTTACTCAACATTGGGATATCTGAAAAAAATAAAAATTAGGGATAAAGAATTTAGGCTAGCACTCGACAAGAGACGATATAGACAACAATGGTATAAGAAGCCTTTGTAAAATGCTCCCTAAGGCTCACTACCGTGGTTTAACCTAAAAAGGTCTAAAATAAAACTTCTTTAGAACCACGCTTGAATTGTAGTCGTTCTTTAAAACAACTACTTTAAGCGTTGTTCTTAAGACTACTTTACTTCTTACAGAGCGTAAGAATTATTTGTTATCTCACTTGATTTAGGGGTTTTTTCTTGTTGTATACTATTTCTTCGGGTTATATATTTTAGAATGTTTACCAGTATTGGACTCGTCTCTTGTCCGTGCTAAACCGTTTCATTAACATAACTGGTAGAACAAGTAACTTAATAGTAATTACAACAGTTATTCATATCTTGAAATAAATTATAAATAAGCTAATGTCAACAGTTGAGTTAAAGATTTAAACCAACGAGTATTTTGATGTATAATAACCAATTCAAATCAACTCCTTTCTATATAAAAGTTTTAGTTAGTTAAATCCCTCTCTGCATCACAAAACGCAAGCTTTACAGCGGAGAGGTAGCCTTATTTGAATACGTTATTTATGTTATTTAACTTTTGTACAATTAATTGATTATTTAATAAAGGCATTTAAAAAATTACTTTGAAAAAGTTACTTGCTCTAAAGGTTTGTAGTAAATGACATAAGTAAGTTGACAGTACAATATGGTTATGTGTCAGAGTCTGTGTCATTTATTAGCTGGGGTCAAACAAGTAACAGTAGCAAGATTTCACTAGGAAGTGTCCTGTGTATCAGCAACACGCATTTAAACGACTTTATCCTACAGGGTGCGAGGACAGGACCTGGCGGCAAGACATCCTGGGGGACCAGCCCCCCCCCCCTCAACATGCTGAGGGACCAGCCCCCCCACAACATGCTGGGGAGGGCCAGCGCCCCACAAAATTTTCCATTGATCCATATATCCAGTTCGATTTTCTTAATATGTTTCAATTTATTTGTTTAAATAACAGTTTCTCTGAAATCTCGTCCTAATTTACATGGTCTTAAGGTTTTACATGTTCAATAACAAAGTGTGGCATTAATAGTAATAAATATTTCTTCAATATAATAGTTTACAATTTTTTACAATATTATTCTGTTACAATAATAGATTTTCTTATAATGATTTAGTTTTGCTTACAATTTATTATGACAATTTTATAAGTTATTTTAAACATTTTTTTTTAAAAAGACTTGTAAGTTCCCTCAAAAGTTGTGTTCATCTTGTTCAACGCTCCCCAAGAAAATATAGAATGCATTCATAAAACCATATTGAAATTTATAGACATATTAAAACTATTCTCGCAGCAAACTTTACATGGTAGGGGTAGGCAACTATGCATATCTTATTGCTTGCGAAACTTCTTAAAACAAATTCGGCAATGGAGTGGCATGTTGGGAGTTGGACCCGGGAGTGTGTCCGAAATCCGCTTTTAAGATCCCCTATCATAGAAAATAATACGAATGTCAATAAAAGTAATATATTATATATAATATATATATATATATATATATATATATATATATATATAATATTATATATATATATATATATATGTGTGTGGTGTGTGTGTGTGTGTGTTGTGTGTGTGTGTGTGTGTTTATGTGTAAGTATGTATTAACATGTTTGTGGACTTAAATGTACCACCCAGTATATATGTATACGGAATTAGTCTTTTAAAAATAATGTTTAAGATAATAAAGCACTAATCTATTAAAATACTAACATTTAAGTCAGTTTAAAAGAGGCCGAAGTGCCGGGGTAAAATTATTAGTATCGATAAGGCAAAGAAGAAAAAAGTCGAAAAGTATACATAAATATCAATGTAAACTTTAATAGGGCAGGTGCCCCAGCAAGGTGTCGCCGTTGCCTCGTGTTAGGGCATCGATGGCTCAGCAAGTTGAGGGTTTCGGTCCTAAAGTGTGTATCCACTTGATAATGAAATGGTAGCCAAGTCGGATTATTGTGATTAGGCAAAACTTAAAACTCACACGCGGATATCTATACCAATGACTCTAAAATTATAATCATGTCATTTACTCCAATACATCATGACATGATTATTTTATCCCTCAAGAAATTGTTTCCTATATTCGTGGTCATGTCATCCAAGTTCACTTGAGACAAATTAATTTTTGAAACGTTCAAAGTAGAACCGATGAGTCTAAGTAAGCACAAGTCCTTACTTAAGTCCTAAGTAACTCTTAATGCAGAAGGGTAACTTTTTTTGGGAAAGATGTGGAACCAACTGTTATTTGAAACTATCTTATAATTTTGAGAATGGATCCTAATGTAAAAATTATTAAACTCTTCCTAACTATGGAGTTTTATGAAGCTATGTCAAGAACCCCTGACCTGTCTCAATACCTTTCCTGCTGTGTCGCTGGTCACGATGAAACATTTTTTTGCTGCCTCGTTGGGGGCGAGGGGGTAAATTCTACTTTTTTATGAACGAGGTCTCATAATAAAAATGTTTACATCGCAGGGTTTTTGTGTTCTGGGTTTGGTTAACGTTTATCATTTAAGATTTTACCCAAGTAATAAAAGGTGTGGTCATAGGCGTCCGCAGGATTTTTTCCAGGGGGGGGGGGGGGGTCAAAGCTATCTAGCGAGCCCTTTTTAATGCACCTAGAATTATATTTTAACAATTTTGGCGAGGGAACCGAGCCTCATTGCATATGTTTATATATATATATATATATATATATTATATATATAATATATATTATTATATATTTAATGGCACTCTAGCAAACGAAGCGAGCCTCTACAAATATAGGGGATTTATTAGGACCTATAGTTCTTTAGAACCATACATTTGCTTAGCTTTTATTCATACATTCATATATATATGTATAAAGATCTAGCGAGCACAGCGAGCCGTTTATATTTATGGCACTCTAGCAAACGAAGCGAGCCTCTACAAATATAGGGGATTTATTAGGACCTTTAGTTCTTTAGAACCATATATTTGCATAGCTTTTATTCATACATTCATATATATATTTATAAAGATCTAGCGAGCCGTTTTTAATGTACCTAATATTATATTTAAGCGATATTATATTTTTTTAGCGAAGTGAGTCTCTTTTTATTCATCACCGTATATATTTTTAGCAATTTTACTAACGAAGTGAGCCCTATGTAATGATCCTAATTGATTATTTTAGCAATTTTGCAAGATTTATACCTCTATTACTTTGGAACCATATATTTCCATAAATATTATTAGCAATCTAAAGAGCCCTCTTTAATGAACCTAATTTTATATTTTACAAATTTTGCAAGCGACGCGAGCCATTTTCTAGCGACCAAAGTAGTGAGTTTTTTTCTATATCTATGTATATAAATTTTCCAATCTAGTACTTTTTTTAAATTTAGTTATTTTTATGAAAAAATTCAGGATAATAACCTTTAAATTTTTAATAATTTGCATTGCGGGTCAATCTAACTTTGATATTCCAGGAGAGGTCAGGTGACCCGTTTGACCCCCATTTCCTGCGGATAGGTGTAGTATTAGTCAGAGCTGTATTATGTGTTTAAAGGGATTTAAATTCGCAGTGGTCTCTGTTATTTTACAGAGACTACTCAACTTATCAATGAGTCCATTAATTTTTCCGAAGGAAATACCGAGTTTAAAAGAGTTTCTGTTAGGCCTTGTCATATTGGCAATACTGTGTGTCGCCTTAGAGTACAGTGACAGATGGTAAACACTACTTAAAACTGTGTTTTACTCGGGTTATTTTCGTAAAAAAAATCAATATTGAATCTATAATTCAATAAAGAAACATGTCAAACATGAATGTCTCAGCTGTAAATTGTATTTGGCTAGACACTAAATGGCCTTTCTGTGACTAGTTGTATTGAAAATTTTAGTTGTCCAGTTTAGCGGGATAAATTGGTTAAAAGGTTTAATAAACATTTCACTTATAATCAACAAAACACGTATTCCTGGCTTATTTTTTTATTTAATGTTAACATAATTTTTACATCGCAAATTACGTAAAAATATTCTTCAATATCTGAAATCCTATAAATTCATTTAGAAATTATATCTTTTAGATAATCTCCAAAGAAATAATGTGATAAAAAGGTTAGGGTCATTCATTAGAGGTGACATTTCTGAAAGGGGAATCAAGGATATTTAAGTGTGTGAACGGCAATATTTTGTTACTAGACGTTTCTACATAACAAGATAAGTTACGAACTATTAATTTTTAATTAATCTCTTAAACCATTAATTTATGTTATCAAATCATGGTTTACGACGTATACTTCGGGAAAATCCTTACTATCGAGCCAGTATGCTACTTACAAAACTCAAACACTACTAACTACTACAGGACAACATCGTGTGGTCGCTAACGCCGACGTCGAGGTGCTACCAAGGGTCTCTTGTTCTAACTTCTCGCTGAAAGCCGAACTCACCTAAGATGTTCGTTTTGAACGAATTTACTCACTCTAGGGTGCAGTCGAGCAACTTGATTTAGTCTAAAAAGTATTGTTTGGATCAAATAGACCCTATATGAAGCACAATAAGAATTGTGCAACGTGTCTATTGTACATTGCATTTCTTAGAACTAGTTTGCAATGTACGAGTGAGTCTCTGTATTTCCGCGACTGGCTTTATGTTGACCGCAGGACTCGCCTTCCTCCTGGGTGGGCACTTGAAAAACAAATTTTTCAATCCATCCAACGCTCAACGTTCTTTCAGACCATCAGAGTATTGTATATTTTTTTGTATTTAAGACATATATTTTACAGAGGTTCCCTAAAAATAAATAAATAAACAAATAAAATTGAGTTTAATATCTGTTGCCCAGGGAGTAATGGGAGCACCTTAATATCGGCTTGATCCCGCGGCGCATTACTTGGCCACCTTAAATACTGTAGTTTGTGTTATCTGCCTGGGCTTGCTTTAGTACTTGTGTATTATTTTAATTAGCGATCACATGTTTGTGTTCCACTTACTAATGAGCGACTTTTGGTCATAAGCGAACAACATTTGCTTGCTCTATGTTGTCACGGAAATTTTGTAGACGACTATGAAATTGTCCTTTAATACAAAGTTACACCCTCATAAATTAGCTCTCAGGCTTCGCGCATTCGAAAAAAAATGGTTTCGGATCCCGATTTCCCATGGTCCAACCCGTAAGGTTCCGCTCTCCCGTGCCACGCTCTCAAGTTCCGACCTTATATGGTACATGCCGTACACGCACTCAGGTTCTCATATTCTGTGGCATTAACCGCACCGCGTTCTCAATTTCCCTCTCCCGCGGTTTTGATTATTATTTGTATTTCATTTTTTTAATTGCAATGCCACGTACTGATGCGCGAAGCCCAACGAATTAAAATGATAACCATACGTTTGGATTGCACTATTTACTTTGGATACATTACCCCAGTTCAGGCCTCGTATCCTTTATTTAAACTGCAATAGCCAAACCCAATATTGGCTCTTGGATGGCTAAGTTATTTGAAGCAACACGAAAGAAAATAGCAACAAAAACTATCCCTAACCTTTAGCTTCTTTATTTAGAAAAAATTGACTGGTTCATGCATTTAGTGTTAGCTTGCATACTAATCAATAATGTACTAAGGTTTTAATACGGAATCAGTCTATATAGTTATACTTGACTTTATTCAAATGCTTTTAGTATTCAAGGCCATGATATCAAGCAGTTTTCTCGTGTCATACAGTACTGTCGCTCACCCAGGCAGCTACATCAGAGTTCCATCACGAGACCTCAACACATGCCGTATTAAACCCATTTACTGCAAGAACTTGGCAGATACTAGCAGTACATCTGAAAGAAGTCGGTTTCGGAAAGCAAACCGGAAAATTCTTTGGCCACCGGTCCTAATTAGAGGTACCCGCATCTATAATTAGGACTGATAATTAAATAAGAACGTTAAATGAAGTTTCCCAGAGTGAGCCAGGTAAGTCATTGGTAAAGCCAATATCAGGAAAAACCATTAAAAGATACAATGTTGAAATCCGAGTACGTCCTCAGCTGTCTATACAGCTTCATGTCTGCGTATCCTAGTCACTGTTATATTGTTGCGATCGCATTAAAGTGAACCGGAAATGCCGTAACATCTCTTTTAGGGCATTTTCTGCGGGAAAAAATCCGCTAATGGAATAGAAGGCATGGCGGGAGTCGAATTTAAAATATGGTCAATCTCCGTATTAGAGGTACGCTATTACAATAAAAACATTGGCGATCACCAATACAGTTGTTGCTTAAGTTGTCGGCTATCACTTCAGAGTGGCGACCGTAAAACTTTTACTTGTTAGTAAATTTTACTGCTTTTTTTAAAGGAAATGCGCGAAAACATTTCAAAACTTCGTGCACAAGTAATTAAGCTAAGACAACCATAGTCTTGAACAATCAATAGCAAATAAATGCTAATTTCCTTCAACAAATCTAGGTAAATAGACTAACAATGTAATGCGTTACTACAATCAAGCATAAACCGAAAACCTGAGCGATAACTGCATTAGCGAGCTAAAAAACAGGCATTGCATAGGAAATTCGCCCGCATTACCAAACACTAGCCTGATATTTTTGAAATCAGGGATTCGCCCAGCTATGTCCGCTTTTTGATTCATCCAATAGCGTGAAGTAGATGACAAGTCCCGCTCTATCTGAATACATTTAGACCACTAACTTCCAACTTCTCGTTTGGGATTATCTTACAACGTAATATATATATATATATATATATATATTATATATATTTATATATAATATATAATATATAATATATATATATTCCGTATAATACTAAATGATGACGCATACAGTTAGGGTATGGTGGATGGGTACGAGAAATATATGATTGCTAATTAATTTAACAAAAAATGATTGATATTAAGTAAAAAAAACAACTATAAACCCATCTGATATATTTATATTTTGAATTGAGCTCAACAGCTAAGTAAATAGTAGAACATTAAGGTTTTTTCAAAGTTGGCAACATTTACAATAATGACAAGTAGAAATTACCTTATTGGATTCATATATTTTTATTTTTATATTTTAATTACTTTATTATATCTAATAGCATCTTACCTATAATAGTTTTAATTAAAAATAATATATTTATTTATTTAAAACAAAATAATGTCGTTTAGTCGATTTTTTGTACGAGACAATCGTCATTGTTTTTTTTGTACTTATGGACATATGAAGATGAGAAATCTGAAGAATTGAACTAAGCACATTCCTCGTATGATGTACATGGCTAAAGACATCGCAATTCAAAGCGTAGCCTGCGATAAGAGCTTCGTTAAAGACTGGTAGTAAGAAATTACATTGTAACATCTCGTGAGATAGGGAGCTGAATTGGTGAGACACTTAATTTTATAATTAGTAGTAATGTTTCGTTGCATTGTCAGCACCACGCACTGTCTTTAAACTATTTTGTAATATATGACACTTTCTTTGTATTATGGCCTAACATTGTTGCCTATTACCGCAACTCTCAAGAGATAACGTAATGTTGAACGTGCGTTTACAATATGTCTTTTATATACCATTGCTTTTTGTTGGCCAAATATAAATGTTCATTTCAAATTAATGTAAAAAGTCCAGTAAAGCAGCGTGCTTGCTATTTAATTGACTATTTAATTAATGAGGTGATATTTGCCGTTAATGAAAGAAGTAATTAAAGAATCAGCTACTGTCGGTACTTGCATTTGATCATGGATATCCCGGAACCAGGGAATTCAAACCAGACAGATATCATAAACCAGTACCTATAGCATAATCCTAACAAAATACATTTTGAAACAGTTGAGAGACGACATTAATTGTAAGAAATATCTTATAGCGTGTCTACAATACTCCACCCTGTGCATTAAATATCTTTATGAGATGTCTTCATTAACGTCACCGTCTTGCAAAAGTTTTGAAACGGGTTTTGGATCTTAAGTCAAAAGACTTGATGATTACCTATATTAGTATACTAATAAGTATAATAGTTACTGATTATATAGGTATACTAGTAGCACTCAAAAAGTAGATTGAGGATTGAGGCAACATTATAAACTAGACGTGCCTGCTTAACAAACAAGTTAACCATCAATCGTAGTTAATATTTATGAGTATAACAAATAAATTCAATTATGATTTCCCAATGTTGAAAAATACCGATACGAGTGTGCCCACTCTTAAGTCGGTTTAAAAAAACCAAAAACTAAGAAAGTACATAAAAATAACAATAAATGAGGCAGGCAGTTAAAAAAAATATATAAATACATACAAAGATATAAATAAATAATTTAAAACACATTAAATAATAACACGTAAAAAATTAGACACTTGAAAATGAACTAAACAAACTCAGGCCTATTATAGAAAAAATAATAATTAACATGATATTGTTAATTAACATTGTTAAATAATTAACATGATATAAAAAGGCTGCAGACATCCTATCCAGCTGGTAAGTTTCGGGAATGTTATAACCAACATACCTAGCCCTAACTTGAAGTGAAAATTTAACAAAAATAATTTAAAAACAAATAACTGAATGCATAAAGACTCCGATCCCATTGGTTCGTTATTCCTTTCCTAATTCCTTTAAAATAATTAACATATTTGAATGAAGTAATATTTTTTTTAATAAATAAAAACAGAGAAATAATAAAAAAATTAACAGATACATTTTTTAACGTAACCGACTGCCCAGAAATATTTATAATTTTAAACTTAATTTATATTTTATTTAATATTATTTATGTCTATTTTTTGTTAAATGACTTTAAGTTTATATATTTAACAATCTAATTTTCTAAGATTAGTAATTTTTTATTTAATTTATATAACTTTTCTTTTTATCTATAAATATATTTTTAATATGATATTTACAATAAATCACAAAATTATAGTTTGTTAAAAAAAAAATAAAAACAAAAGAATAAAACATCATTTATATACACTTTGATATGTATCTTGGATTTAAGGATCAAAACGAGAATGACTTTGACTGGTTTCATCAAACTTTCATCAATTCCAGGCACAGTGCTACAGGCACAGTGCTACTGGCACAGTTCTACAGGCACAGTGCTACAGGCACAGTGCTACAGGCACAGTGCTACAGGCACAGCGCTACAGGCACAGTGCTACAGTTCGATGAGTCAATTCGGTACTCGAGTATCTTTTCAAAATCATTAATATTTTGAACCTTTTGTTAATTTCCCAATTGAGCATTTCGCTTGGCTTTATTTACCATAATAAGACTATTGCTTGTGCTACACAATTTATTAAGACAAAAGTTGCCATTTGACCATTAAGCACGTAATTATTTTTCATTATTTTCGTAGGAAGTTGAATGATTCAAGCCATATCTCGGTAGTAAATAGAACCATGCGCTCAAAGCTTCAATTGGAAGCGGATATAAAACGGCACAATTTTGATTCAAGTAATCTATTATTCAAATAACCCTTTTTCTAAATTATAATATTGTATTAAATATGCAAGTTGTGTTTTAAACAGACAAAATCAGGTACGAGATGCCAGATGCCTGGGAACTTTCCCTCACCGAATAGCATAGCAAAGCTCGTCCTCAAAACTAAGCCCTGACTCTGCTCGTCCTGAGATAATGTAAATCACCTAATTTATACTACAATATATCCTGACATACTAAGAGCTGTCATGATAAAAGACACACACTGTATTACACTCACATAAAGACATAAAACACACGAGAAAGATAATTCAGGTACAATCCCGGTTTCGGAATTTTAAAGCAAACTCATAACTTTCCTTATTCCTACGTACGGTAGTTTAGGAATAAAATGCCAAAATTCCGTAATAAAAGAGAAAATTTGAGACGTGGGAAGGTCCCTAGGGCAACATACTCAAGATAAAACGATTATCTCGCTTTATCTTGAGTATGTTCGCTAACGAGCTTGATGCTCTAAAGTTGTTATTCATAAAAAAATACTTAGTGTATTGAAAATAAAATAAAAAAGACATTTTATAAGGAATTATTTGTCCATTTTAGAGGCATGACAGTTCATTCTCAACTAATTAAAGAAAGAACGTAGCAGGTTTGCGCCCGAGAATTAGTTTTGCAAATAATTTTTGTACGCTTGGACTGGTATGAGACCACAGTGTCATCACAGCTACTGCTCTGGAATTCTGTTTCCATGAATTGACGCGTAACTTTGACACCTCTACTTCCTTACAGATCTACTTTAAAAGTTATTTGAATAGCCATTATTTATCAATTAATGTGCAGTTTCTCCACCGTTTAAATTGAAAATGCTGCAACGCTATCCCAACGTAAATAATAGGCAAAACGGTAAAATATTAATAAATATCTAGGTTAACATAATGGAACCATTTGTATAAGTCGTGTATAAATACTATCATATGTATATATATATATATATTATATATAATATATATATATATATATATATATATATATATATATATATATATATCCCATAAGATACAATCAGCAGTGATAAAACGGATATATTGTTAGTGTGCATTTAATGGTTTCAGCCAATTTGGTTGTTTATTTTTAATCTATTATCAAAACAAATGGGCGTAGCCAGGGATGCCTTTGAAGAGGGGGGGGCAATATATATATATATATATATATATATATATATATATATATATATATATATATATATATATATATATATTTATTTTATTTATCAATTTAAATAAGGCTTGTGTTTTGTTCAAAAAAACAAAGCACTTAAAGTACAAATCAAAACCAGTTTTATTTTAATAGACTCTTAAAGAATAAAACAAAATACTGATTATTTTTGAACTGATCTGAAATAAATATGGCGGGCATTTGAGTTTTTATTTTACTAATGATATCACAACAATGACGATCTAATAAAAGAAATTTAATTTTTTAGGACAAAAGTTACCATTAAGCTCAAAAAAATAATAAAATCAATAAATTTTTTTATAAAATTAAACTTTAAATTAATTTTATAAAGTTATTTAAAAAATGCTTTTCCTTGCATGAACCATAGTTTTTATACAATTTCTGCAACAACCTTGCTCGGCTAGAGGGGGGAGGAGGTTTGGCTACGCTCATGGCAGAACCTGATAAATATTTTAAGGCATGGTACAATATTTCACTACTTGCGTATTTCGTCCACGCGTATCAATTGTGATACCGAATATTGTTGTAAATAAAAAAAATAGTAACATTTTTATGCCTTTGGCCTTAAATTTAAGAACATGCTAATAAATTCAGAAAATTTACTAAAAACAATTATCTAAGAAAGATTAAAAAATATATTTCTCTAATAGTATGTTAACAATTTAATTCTTTCGGACGACTTGATTAAAAATTATTTTATTTATGTATACTTTGTTTTATAATAGACCTAGTCAGGCTGACGTCAAAAGGTTACTTTGTTTATATATAATAGACCAGGTCAGGCTGACGTCACAGCAGGTTACTTTGTTTATATATAATAGACCTGGTCAGGCTGACGTCACTTACTGTTTTATATATAATAGACCAGGTCAGGCTGACGTCACAAGCAGGTTACTTTGTTTTATATATAATAGACCTGGTCAGGCTGACGTCACAAGCAGGTTACTTTGTTTTTATATATAATAGACCTGTCAGGCTGACGTCACAAACAGGTTACTAAGTTTTATACTAAGTAGTAAACTAGTAGCGCCCACCTAGTGGACATTTGAGGAACTTTACCAGCGAGAGTGAATAACTCTTTTACTGTCGCTGACACTAGAAAACTAAGAACGAATAACGGTAAGAAACGAATTTTACCTTTTAAGTATGTAAAGTCCCTACTTTACAATCGCCCGAAAAGCAATTTTTAGACCTTATCTTGAGATAAGATAGAGGAAACATGAAAAAAACTAGTTTTGACCGTTTTGAAATCATTATCATTAGACACAGATTTTAAAAAGTAAACTCTTAGTGATGTCAGAACTAACCTGGTCTATTTTGTAAATATTTATGTTTTGTTTTCTCATTTTTATTGATATTTTAAAGCGATTAAGAGTCAGTAAGAGTTGGATAAGAGTGTGAAATCGTGCCTATGGAAATTTTTCTGGGACAGGAGAGTTTGCTTTAGCTAAATTATATTAAGGAGAGTTGTGTGTAATTTTACTACATAAGAAAATATTTTAAATATAGTTTTCTTCAAATCTAATTCCTTCTTTATATTATTATCACTCAATTTGAAAATTTAGAGTGGTATTTAGGTCAGGGATTGAATTGAAGTAAGACAATCTTATGTTGCAGGACTAAATATTTTCCAAAAGTCGTCTTCCATTTCAATATGACCCTTAGATACAGTATCTTTGCCCTGATTCCAATCTTGTAAAATGTTTAAAACGTTTTTAAGGCTGTTCCGTACCACGTTGATTAATGACGTAAGTTAGAGCGATTTCTCGATGAGTACTAAGAGCGACATATCTTTCGATGTATAGCTAAGATATCGCTCTTAACCATTTCGCTGCTAATAACGGTCTATGTAATGTATTACATGGGTTTACTATGGAAACAGCCATCTTAGTAACGATTTTAAATGTAGTATTAACTTGTTCTAACATTGTTTTTTGATTAGAACAAGTTAGATGAATGTGGTTTAGTTTCCGTAGCGTCAAAACGACAAAGCAAATTAAAAATTTATTTTTGAAGACCGTTTTTTTGATAGTTTTTTTTTTATAGTTCAGTGACAGATAGCAGAGTCTGTTTTTATAAAATACTTCTTTAACAATGGTCGACATAGGGAATTAACATAGAAGTTGCCACATCCATTCGCACCGGCAACTGTTTTGGACAGAAACACTCTCAGTTTTCTCTATAAATCATTTTTGAAATGTCCATTAGTGAGTTGCACTGCAAAAATAGACAAATCAGCACAAAGCAATTGCCATTATAAAAATCATTTATTGTAATTTATATTGTAATTGTACTTTTATTGATTCATTGTATTGTATTTATTCACTAAGACGTAAAAAATTACTTTACAAAAGATTAAAATTATAACATAGATGATATGAATGTATTGAGCAGTCCTAAAAACATGTGCTTATCACAGTTATTAATTTTATTATATTCATTTTAATATTTTATCTAAATAAATGAGCTATCTCTAGTATATATATATATATATAATATATTATATATATATATATATATATATATATATATATATATATATATAATATATATATATATTATATATTTATATTTTGTGTGTGTGTGTATATAGTTATAATAACCTGAGTCTATCCAGTGAGAACAAGACATTTAATGGGGATTTGCCAAGTCTATCCGGATTAAGACACTTCATTAGCTTATCGGTGATTCCTTATTCTATCAACTGTCCAAGGTATTTAATTTTATATTATTCTGTGAAGACTTATTTTAAAAAAGTTAAAATTATGTTAATAAATGTTACAATAATTTTACAGTAGGCGATTATTGATGACCTCGAAGCGCAGTTATGTACTTTGAAACACACCAAGCAGTTTTTATTTAAACACTTATTTGGAAATGTTGCCCTAAATTTGTACGACTTAAGCGCATGTTAGCTGTAGACTTAATAAGGTACAATATTGCGGCTGTATTTTCATTGTTACATAAAATTACTCATGGCTAAGAAACTAAACATTTTAGGGAAGTTTAGTTTTGTATGTGAGGTAAACTATGAGGGGTAATATGAAAGGCTAAATATGAGGGGCAATATGAGAGGCTAAATATGAGGGGCTATATAAGAGGCTAAATATGAGGGGCTATATGAGAGGCTAAATATGAAGGGCATTATAAGAGGCAACATATTTAGAACAATATTAGAGGCAACATATTGAGGCAATATATTTATACTAACTAAGTAGTTATGAACAAAGAGCGCTCTCTGAAAAAAATATCAATGAAAATACGGTGTGAGCTGTTGAATTCAACAACAGTTAGATTTCGTAGTTGTCAATAAAATGTTAATACTTTTTATAATTTCCCCACTATATGTGTATGTTAAGGCAATTCTTCCACATAAATTTAGAAATGTATTTAGCAGAGGCATTGAGAGATATTTTATGTTGTGTCAGCAGATTTCTATTGAATTAATCGTAATGAGGTGTGCAATAGTTTTCTAAAACTAATTAAATTAATAAAGTTTATCCAGAGTAAATGAAATTTTAAAGAGTAATAATAGTTTAGTTAGTACGTTCAATAGTTAAAGTCATAGTTTGATTCAAATTTATTAAATTTTAGTCTAAATTTGATAAGTACAAGACATTTTTAAATTTTAACCAAAATACTATAAATTTGGCTGATAATAAAGTTTTTTTTTAAATAAAAATAAAGAAGATGATTGTTTTGTAATAACGTGGCTTTGTTCAAGAAACAAAGTTAAAGCTAGAAGAGAACTGAGGACCGTTGTAATTCTATTACTTCTCGTTTGTCAACACAACAGGAAATTTTAAAGACAATAGTCCTAACAATTATAACTGTAAACGTAAATAATAAAAACAGTAGTTATTTTTTCAATACAAATTCACATACATAATATATTTTAACGTCACAGACCATAAAAAAGTCCAAGTTCAATTAAGCCCATAATCAAGTATGATTATAGACTGTTACGTTTTCAGTTTATGTTAGTATATACAGAAGATGACAAAATTCAATTTTTAAAAGATCAGTTTATATTTTTGATCCAGTAACGAAACTTGTCTTTGAAAAAAACTACTGTCTAGATTATTTACTTTTACAGTTATAATTCTTGCTAGTCCAATAAATATTATTCTTGTATCATGTCTAACTAAAAATCATACATTTATTTTAATGCATGTTATTTATTTTGTAAGAAACCTGCCAACAACTTTTATTTCTCTAATATATTGGTACATCTTCACATTATCTTTAAGAACTATGCATTAACTAAAAAATTCGAAAGGAAACTTACGTATATATAATTATATTTTATGTTTTATATCATAAGACAATTTTTGTTTTAATAATAATTACGAATAAAGGCGAAATCAAGACGAAACTTATACAAATGGTGTTTGTTAGATAATAATACAACATAATATTTGGAATAGCGTTACAAAAATATTATAGTGTAGTCACAATATTATAAACAAAATAATAATAATTAGAAAACAATGAAATAAGGTTGTCATATATAATATATATTATATATATATAATATATATATATATATATATATATATATATATATATATATACCAGGTAACTTATGTTCTTATCATATGATATGTATTTAGTTTTCATCTATGATATGTATATTTTTGGCTCTTATTTTTAATTTTTTTTAAAGAAGACAACATTTATAAAATCTGGTCTACCCTCTTACAATTTTGCACAACAATTATAATTCTATGATTTTTTTAATTATTATTTTTTACTCTTATTTATAATTAATTAGTTTTAAAGATATGTGAGTTAAGGTCACGATGAAATTGACAAATATAAGTAGTGTAACAGAGCTATCAGTGTCAGTGTAGGCAAGCAGGGTCGTAATATATTGCTTGTATTCCCTGGAGGGTACTTCACTTCTACTTCAGCCATTTTAAAAATAGATAATAAAAGATTTGAATGTACTATGGGGTCTTGTGAGTTTATCATATCACTTATCTCTTGTAGTGGACCTAAACATTCCTCCTATAACAGGAAAATTACACATTTTTATTAATAACTTAACAGTAGAACAACTAGTAAAGAAAGGTAGATAATGTATTCAAAAGTTCGTAAACTAGAATTGAGAGTTGAAAGATGTCGAATAGACCAAGTCAGGCTGACGTCACAGGGGAGGTTACTTTCAAAACCCCTTGTCTTTTAGACAAATAAAGCCAGTTAAAAACGTTTGTATTGTCTGACATATTTAGTTATAAGGCATAAAAATGAAAGAAGAAGATGGTTATGGCTTCAATCTGATTAAAAATGTTTTGAGTCGAAAATATAACTTCGATTTGAAGAAAATTAGTAAAAATATATGTTCTGCAAGTGCTATTAGTGTGTTAAAACTGAACTGTTTCAACATGGCGTCCAGCAGTATTTGATAATGTGATTATTACAGAAACCAATAAATTTTGGGTAAAAAAGTTTTTTTACGCTTAACCCCGTTGGGACATATTAGCGAGTAGTTTTGTTCTCAAACTTATCAGAAAATCACTGCCTTTAAAAATGAGGTATTACTGAGTAATAAAAATGTTGTACAAAAGACGAAGTTTGGTGCAAAATATGCACCAATCATTATTTTGCAAAATAATGATGAAATAATGGCCTTTGAACACACTGATATTACTTGCAGCACATATTCGCGATTCAAAGTGCGTAGCAGCGCCACCGTCGCTGATAAGAAATTGATAACGAAAGGGTGATAGTTGTTAAAGTCCTTATGGGGATTTTCTGGTTTTTCTTATTTGTGACGATTATTTTTTTAATTTTTTTTTATCAAAGTGCTTTAACTAATTTTAGGGCGTATGAACTTAGTAGAATCACAATTTCATTGAAAAATAGCGTTTTAATGGGTTGTCACGAGTATTTAAATTGAGTGATAAGAAGATGAAGATCATAATATAGTTTTTTATTTTATTATTTGTTAATTGATGTTACTTTTAAATAATTTTAGTTTGCACAAACACAAAATTACCATTTAATTGAATTAAATTGTTTAAATTAGTTGTAACAGGTATTTAAATTAACTGATAAGAAGCCGATTTTCACTGTAATGGTGTTTTAATTTATTAATCAATTTTATTTACGCACTAAAATAATTAATAACTCAATAAATTCACTTTTTGTAAAATGTTTGTTTAAATTATCCGTTTAGGTTTTATTATTTCTGGGTTAAATCGGACAAATCCAAGTCTGTAGTGATAAGAGCCTGATTCTATATTTAAAATCCTGGAATAATCGAAGTTTTTATCTATGAAACATTGGCCATTTTTTTAGCACCGATGGTCGTTCTATTAATTTTCATCACATTTGTCACAAATTAACAAACAATAAATAAATAAAAGAAGAATTTTTATCGGCTCCCATGCTAATCCTATGATAAAAAAATGTTTGATCACTCTTTCGTTTTCCCGCCATTGGTATTGCCAACCTTACAACTATCTCTTTGAATCGCGAATATTTTGACTTATTTTCAAATCCATGTTCGACTCGAACATTTTTAGACCTTATTTTGACATAAGTTTGTCCGAAAATCAAAATAACTAATTTTAACCGGATTGAAGTCATAATCTAACGTCAGACCTAACCTGGTCTATAGATAAAATACCAACTCTCTGATTATTATATATTTTATCTCTTATATTTTATTACTCTGAGTATTATTAAAGGATTTCAAGCGCTGATATTAGTACTAATTAAACGTGAAAGTTTCTGATTATTAGTTGTGATTATTTTTAGGGTTATAGTAGAGTTGATGGAGCTGCAATGCAGTGTCTGAAGCTGAGTAACAAACAGGAAGGTTAGCTGGATGCTGGGTCCTTCATGCTGAGCAAATTGTACGCAACTAAATAAATTAAAAAGTAAACACATTTCTATTTGTTTACCTTTTGTCTATTAAGAAGACCCATAGACATTAAACTCTGAGTAAGCGTTGAGTTGTTATCAGTCAATTTAGCTACTAATATTACATTTTCTGTATTGCTACTGATGTTGTATAGTGACAGCATACATGGCGTCTGAAATAAGCAAAACAATCCTTAATTAACAATCTACAATGTGTTAAAACATCTGGATTAGGTTAAGTCTGATAAGCTCTCGTCAGTGTGGCACCCGTTTGGGCACTTTCAACAAGTACCTACATGATTTTTTCGAAGAAGTAACTACCGCATCGACAGCATCTAAGTTGAATAACGCTAATTTCTTTTTTTGACTTTATTTTCTTAAAAATAAAGTCACACGTTTTGTATAACAGTAACCAGAGATTTGTGGCGTTTTGCATACTAGATAAGATATATTGCTTGATTGTCAAAATATAAAACCTTATATTTAACATATCATTCAAAATAATACCAAACATTAGTATAATATGAGTGCATACCTTAGGTTTGACGTGTTCTCTCAATAGTTTTTGTAAGAAAGCCACAGCATCTTCAACTTGCATCTTAATCAACGGTTTTAATCTGGCTTCATCAACATCGCTATAGCCCAGGAATAAAAACACACCTGGTGGAACGTCGTACGTGTCTGAAACCATAATATTGTCTTATTAGTAAACCCATAACATTTAGAACTATATATTTTTCTGCAAGCAGGCAAATTTCCATTTAAATAAATGATTTTCTACTCAATAATCTATTACTTGGTTAATTTTTTGGTATAAACCAAAAAATTTAAAAAAAATCGAAGTATTTCTAATCAAATTATAAAGTTTGATCAGAAATACTTCGATTTGTAAGCCAATTCTAATTGATTCTTAAACAATTAACTTAAGAATAGGTAATTTAATTAAATTAGCTTAAGTAACTTGAGAAGTTACTCAATTATCAAGCACTTTTCGTAACTCATTTCTTTCTTTTTTTTAAGAAAACACCAACTGAGCATTAAACTAGTGCAAATGATGGTGTGAACTGCCATTTTTAGAGGCATAGTTTTGTATAACCAACAGCATAATAATGGGCATTTCCTATAAAAACATAAAAAATGAGTTGCGAGTTGTGCTTGAGTAAGTAACTTAGGCAGTTACTTATGAATGAATCTAAAACAGAATTTATTCAAATAGTAAATGGGAGCAGAGTAAACAATATATTTTAAATTTAAAATATATTGACAAAAATATTGCTCAAAGTAAAATGACTAAGTTATTAGGAGTAATAATAGATAAAAAAAGCTGAGTGAATTAAATTAAAGAAACAAATAAGAAATTAAACTCAAGCTACTATATAATCAGGGAGCTTAAAAACTGTTTAACTAAAACTGAGCATCTACAGGTTTATAATGAATTGTCAAGTCAAAATTATATGGGATATATATATATATATATATAATAAATCAGCTAGTTTAAAGAAAATAGTGAAATTTATAACGGGGAAAAACGGGAAATAAATACAAATATAATACTAGAACTAAAAATGGATTAAGAATTAAACAACACAAAACTACAAAATATAAATTTAGTTTAGATTATTGAAGAGTGGTATTGAACAACACTTTACCACAACATATGAAAGACATTGCTAAAATATTTTTTTTTTCAAACCAAAATACAAAGAATTGCTCGTCCAAATAATTCATTTACAGTTTATCAGAGTTTAAAACAGAATAAATAATTACAGCATGCAATGATAGGTGTATTCTAATTATTTGTTATTCATCACTATAAAATAAATTATATCCAAGCTATAGTACATTGTACTTATTGGCAAATAAAAATATATTATTATTATTAGTAGTACTACCAGTAGTAGTGTAAGTAGTCAACTAAAGTCTAAGTAATAGTTTTAGTAGTCAACCCTAACAAAGTGATTTTAGAGGTCAAACCTAGACAAAAGTGGTTTTAGTGGTCAAACCTGAACCAATTATTTTAGTAGTCAAACCTAGACCCAGTAGTTCTAATGGTCAAACTAAGACCAAAGTAGTCTTAGTAGCCAAACCTAGACCAGTAGTTCTAATGGTCAAACTAAGACAAAGTAGTTTTAGTAGTCAAACTAGACCAGTAGTTCTAATGGTCAAACTAAGACAAAGTAGTCTTAGTAGTCAACCTAGACCCAGTAGTTCTAATGGTCAAACTAAGACAAAGTAGTTTTAGTAGTCAAACCTAGACCAGTAGTTCTAATGGTCAAACTAAGACAAAGTAGTTTTAGTAGTCAAACCTAGACCAGTAGTTCTAATGGTCAAACTAGAAAAAGTAGTTTTAGTAGTCAAACCTAGACCCAGTAGTTCTAATGGTCAAACTAAGACAAATAGTTTTAGTAGTCAAACCTAGACCCAGTAGTTCTAATGGTCAACTAAGACAAAGTAGTTTTAGTAGTCAAACCTAACCCAGTAGTTTAATGGTCAAACTAAGAAAAGTAGTCTTAGTAGTCAAACCTAGACCCAGTAGTTCTAATGGTCAAACTAAGACAAAGTAGTTTTAGTAGTCAAACCTAGACCCAGTAGTTCTAATGGTCAAACTAAGACAAAGTAGTTTTAGTAGTCAAACCTAGACCAGTAGTTTCTAATGGTCAAACTAAGACAAAGTAGTTTTAGTAGTCAAACCTAGACCCAGTAGTTCTAATGGTCAAACTAAGACAAAGTAGTAGTAGTCAACCTAGACCCAGTAGTTCTAATGGTCAAACTAGTAGTTTTAGTAGTCAAACTAGACCCAGTAGTTCTAATGGTCAAACTAAGACAAAGTAGTTTAGTAGTCAAACCTAGACCCAGTAGTTCTAATGGTCAAACTAAGACAAAGTAGTCTTAGTAGTCAAACCTAGACCCAGTAGTTCTAATGGTCAAACTAAGACAAAGTAGTTTTAGTAGTCAAACCTAGACCCAGTAGTTCTAATGGTCAAACTAAGACAAAGTAGTTTTAGTAGTCAAACCTAGACCAGTAGTTCTAATGGTCAAACTAAGAAAAAGTAGTCTTAGTAGCCAAAACCTAGACCCAGTAGTTTCTAATGGTCAAACTAAGACAAAGTAGTTTAGTAGTCAAACCTAGACCCAGTAGTCTAATGGTCAAACTAAGACAAAGTAGTTTAGTAGTCAAACCTAGACCCAGTAGTTCTAATGGTCAAACTAAGACAAAGTAGTTTTAGTAGTCAACCTAGACCCAGTAGTTCTAAGGTCAAACTAAGACAAAGTAGTTTAGTAGTCAAACCTAGACCCAGTAGTTCTAATGGTCAAACTAAGACAAAGTAGTTTAGTAGTCAAACCTAGACCCAGTAGTTCTAATGGTCAAACTAAGACAAAGTAGTTTTAGTAGTCAAACCTAGACCCAGTAGTTCTAATGGTCAAACTAAGACAAAGTAGTCTTAGTAGTCAAACCTAGACCCAGTAGTTCTAATGGTCAAACTAAGACAAAGTAGTTTTAGTAGTCAAACCTAGACCCAGTAGTTCTAATGGTCAAACTAAGACAAAGTAGTTTTAGTAGTCAAACCTAGACCAGTAGTTCTAATGTCAAACTAAGAAAAAGTAGTTTTAGTAGTCAAACCTAGACCCAGTAGTTCTAATGGTCAAACTAAGACAAAGTAGTTTTAGTAGTCAAACCTAGACCCAGTAGTTTCTAATGGTCAAACTAAGACAAAGTAGTCTTGTAGTCAAAACCTAGACCAGTAGTTCTAATGGTCAAACTAAGACAAAGTAGTTTTAGTAGTCAAACCTAGACCCAGTAGTTCTAATGGTCAAACTAAACAAAGTAGTTTTAGTAGTCAAACCTAGACCCAGTAGTTCTAATGGTCAAACTAAGACAAAGTAGTTTTAGTAGTCAACCTAGACCAGTAGTTCTAATGGTCAAACTAAGACAAAGTAGTTTAGTAGTCAAACCTAGACCCAGTAGTTCTAATGGTCAAACTAAGACAAAGTAGTTTAGTAGTCAAACCTAGACCCAGTAGTTCTAATGGTCAAACTAAGACAAAGTAGTCTTAGTAGCCAAACCTAGACCAGTAGTTCTAATGGTCAAACTAAGACAAAGTAGTTTTAGTAGCAAACCTAGACCCAGTAGTTCTAATGGTCAAACTAAGACAAAGTAGTTTTTAGTAGTCAAACCTAGACCCAGTAGTTCTAATGGTCTAAGACACTAGTAGTCAAACCTAGACCAGTAGTTCTAATGGTCAAACTAAGACAAAGTAGTTTTAGTAGTCAAACCTAGACCCAGTAGTTCTAATGGTCAAACTAAGACAAAGTAGTTCTAGACCCAGTAGTTCTAATGTCAAACTAAGACAAAGTAGTTTAGTAGTCAAACCTAGACCCAGTAGTTCTTAATGGTCAAACTAAGACAAAGTAGTTTTAGTAGTCAAACCTAGACCCAGTAGTCTAATGGTCAACTTTTAGTAGTCAACCTAGACCCAGTAGTTCTAATGGTCAAACTAAGACAAAGTAGTTTTAGTAGTCAAACCTAGACCCAGTAGTTCTAATGGTCAAACTAAGACAAGTAGTAGTAGTCAAACCTAGACCAGTATTCTAATGTCAAACTAAGACAAAGTAGTTTTAGTAGTCAAAACTAGACCCAGTAGTTCTAATGGTCAAACTAAGACAAAGTAGTTTTAGTAGTCAAACCTAGACCCAGTAGTTCTAATGGTCAACTAAGACAAAGTAGTTTAGTAGTAGACAGTAGTTCTAATGGTCAAACTAAGACAAGTAGTTTAGTAGTCAAACCTAGACCAGTAGTTCTAATGGTCAACTAAGACAAAGTAGTCTTAGTAGTTAGTTCTAATGTCAAGTAGTTTAGTAGTCAAACTAGACCCAGTAGTTCTAATGGTCAAACTAAGACAAAGTAGTTTTAGTAGTCAAACCTAGACCCAGTAGTTCTAATGGTCAAACTAGACAAAGTAGTTTAGTAGCCAAACCTAGACCCAGTAGTTCTAATGGTCAAACTAGACAAAGTAGTTTTAGTAGTCAAACCTAGACCCAGTAGTTTCTAATGGTCAAACTAAGACAAAGTGTTTTAGTAGTCAAACCTAGACCCAGTAGTTCTAATGGTCAAACTAAGACAAAGTAGTCTTAGTAGCCAAACCTAGTAGTTCTAAAAACTAAGACAAAGTATCTTAGTAGTAGACCAGTAGTTCTAATGGTCAACTAAGACAAAGTAGTCTTAGTAGACCCAGTAGTTCTAATGGTCAAACTAAGACAAAAGTAGTTTAGTAGTCAAACCTAGACCCAGTAGTTCTAATGGTCAAACTAAGCAAAGTAGTCAAACCTAGACCCAGTAGTTCTAATGGTCAAACCTAGTCTAACTAGTTTTAGTGGTTAATCTGAACCAAGTAGTTTTAGTAAGATATCTTGGTCTATGGAGTTTAAGTGGGTAAACCTAGTCCAAGTTGCTTTAGTGGGAAATGTAAGGAGCAATTAGTTTTAATAGGTAAGCTTGGTCTAACTAGTTTTAGTGGGAAAATCTATTCTAAGTAGTTTTGGTTTGATACTTAGAAGTGTTCCTATGACTAGGTTTGATATTAAGAAGTGTTCCTACGACTAGTTTTATACTTAGAAGTGTTCCTATGACTAGGTTTGATATTAAGAAGTGTTCCTACGACTAGGTTTATACTTAGAAGTGTTTCTATGACTAGGTTTGATACTTAGAAGTTGACTAGCCTACGACTAGTTTTATACTTAGAAGTGTTCCTATGACTAGGTTTGATATTAAGAAGTGTTCCTACGACTAGTTTTATACTTAGAAGTGTTCCTACGACTAGGTTTGATATTAAGAAGTGTTCCTACGACTAGGTTTGATACTTAGAAGTGTTCCTATGACTAGGTTTGATACTCAGAATGTTTACAGGTATACGAAGTATTTATTTGTACAAGAATAGCCGTAACATTTTTTATGTGCGTGATGTTATTACCTGGTGGTGGCCTCATGCAAATAAATTTTCCAGAATAACACAGGCATCTTCCTCTATAGGCCTGATAAGCAGGCGCTGCGTGATTGTAAAAAGCAAAATCAGTTTTGCATGGATGACGTTCGACGCAAATGGTATTGCAGGTGAGGGAGCCGTCGTGGCATAGACACACGTCACTGCAGTCCGGTTCTCCTTCGTGGTAAAGCTAAAACAAGACATTACCAAACATAAGTCTTATGCGGTGACACCCCATACTTAACGCTATCAAAGTTATATGAGAGTGAGAGAAGGGCGCATCTCTTACTAAAGCATTCTGATGCTGTGGTCCGTAAGACGGGCAAATTGTCTTTGGTATGTTTGCTTTCTTGCGCATTGATTCATTTTTTGATAAAGTTTTGGGTTTATGCTTCAGAATTGAAACAGTAGCACAATTACTTGTCCATCAATTTGCATGGATTTTTCAAAGGAAATGCATATTTGTATATTATAGATTAGTGAAAACTATGCTCGCTCTCGCGAAATCCGAACTACATCTCAGACAACTATGCAGAGCTCAGTTGATGCTAATTTATTAAATCTTATAGGGCATTTCCTTTAAAACATTAAACGGCATTACCATGCAAATTAACAGACAAGTAAAAGTGCTACTGTTACGCACTATGAAGCACAAACTGAAAACATGAGCGAGAACTGCATTGGTGAGCAAAAAAAAGCATTCCAATGAAAATTCTCTGACCACCGGGCCAGCATTATTTTGTAATTACAAAATTTTAAAGAAAAAATATACAATTTTTTCGGCGATCCGAGTACTCGGATCGCCTCCGGACATGTTTTATTTTACCCAAAGCCCAAAAATAAATTGAAAAGGACACCTTTCATGAATTTTTTTAGGTTTTTTCAAATGTTTGGTCACTTTAAATGGTCGTATCGTAGACGACTAGTTTTAATCGATTCACCGCCCCCAAAAATATTTTAAACATTTTTTTCGGGCAAACATTTCAACCGTAAATATTACTGATTATATATATATATATATATATATATATATATATATATATATATATATATATATATATATATATATATATATATATATATATATATATATATATATATATATATATAAATATATATATATATATATATATATATATATATATATATATATATATATATATATATATATATATATATATATATATATATATATGACTGAGCTGAAATGCCATAAACATGTATTAATATGTATGGTTAACAAAAATACGAAGTTACATTTTATTATCAGTATTAGTTCTGCTTTTATTAATTGATATTATGACATAATGTTAACAAATCACGTTATTTTTATTAATACATTTTGAATATTGGCTTATATGGAGGCAGTATGCCACTTATATAAACTAGTAATATGACAAACTCATATAGGATAATAACCATGCAGCCCACATGGAGGGGCAGGGCGCTGCTATACACGCCGACGCCGCAGAGCAGCCAATAGACCGATGTCCTTTTGTTTTAATTAGAGTGCCTATATAACAGAGTAAAGCCATAGGGCTACTCAAAAGCTATTGGTCGATTCTTGGATCAATCCCTTCCCTTTTTAGGTTACCGTTATGCAGCGAAGCATCAGGTTACTCTACCCTACAAGCTTCAGTTTCCTGTTCGTTGCATTTGTTATCGGCTGTGAAATTTTCTTTTTAAACTGTTTTTTTATGAACAAAGACATTTTTATTGCAAATATTAGTTGCATTGTGGTATTCGTATTTTATTGCTATTGTTTTTCTTAAATAATTGTGCTAAACGTAAATTTGTTTACACAATTACTTAATTAAATACTTAATATTAAACACTTTAACTTAATTAAACACAATAATTAATTATATTTCTTCAAAAGCATTATTAAAATAATTTCAAAATGAAAATCTGTAATAAAAAGATCAAAGAATAAATAACAACGGCTATTCAATGCAAAAATTATTAAGTAAAGTAAAAAAGATTTTTATATTTAAATATAGCGGCTCTATATTCTTCTTTTTCTTCTTATCTCTTGCAGTTAAAGATGTCGGACCGCCGCCATTTTTGATCCAATGGCTTCACTCTGTTATATAGGCACTCTAGTTTTAATTATTGACAAAGTAAGCTGGATTTCTAAGCCGCTTAGAATGCATGCAGGCATAACGTGTATCAAAAGTTACATCTTAACATTTTGTTATGCTACTAAATAAATTACGCTTAACTTTTACGAACATTACTGACTTCTCGCAACGTACTTAGCATTCTGCGTGTTATTTAAACTCTACTATTGTAATGTAGCCAGCCAAAACTTGTAGAGGAGGCAATTCTAGAGGGGGCCATATTTACACATCTATATGTATAAGGGACTTGCACTGAACTCCCAGGTTTACACGGAAATACATTATATGTACAGAAACAAATAAATCCATATTTGTATAAATTGAAATACTTACTCTTTGTCCATCATTATCAGCTATGTTTCTATCTTGCTGATCAGGTTTCTGGAATACGCAATGACCTAAAACAATAATACATATTAAACTCACTATTAATATAAATAGAAGACCATTGGAAGTACTCAAAGCCCCACAAAGTACTCGATTTGAAGATGCGAATCTTGGTACCGGCAATTATTTCTTATCGACATATTTCCAGTACATAAGTTTATAACTTCAAAATCTTTCTGGCTCAGAGGTCCGCAAGCCGGACCAATTTGCTTTGAAATGTGTGCTTTCTTGCTCAATAATGCATTTCATGCTTTAATTTTCGGTATATGCTTTATAACCGGAGCAGTAACGGCTCATGTTGTTATTTAATCGTTATTTAATCTTCTCATTTGATCGACAGACAGGCTATGATTCAAACTTTTAAAGAGCAAACTCCATCTCCACTAGAAACACTGGCTCATAAAACCAGATCCACATTATTAAACTTTTTTCAAGTTCCTAGAATGTCTACAACATTTGGCCAACAATGCTGGACTTATGTTAATAAAGGAGGAGCTATGTTAATAAATAAACTACCACTAGAGACCAGGTCCTCTGTAAATTTAAAAATATTTAAACACAGATTAAAAAGATTCTCATAGGTCTTTATTCCCCCTTCCTTTATTTCAATAGTTAACCTTTTCCTATAAACCTGTCATCATCAATAAAATTATTTATTTTTTAATTAATTAATTTATTTATTTTTATTTGTTTTTTACAATCAGACTAAAGCTTACTAATCATTAATAATTAGTTTTTGCATTACACTCTAATCTTTAAGTTATCTTAAGATTAGATTATAAGTTATCTTTTAAGTTTATTAACTATACTATTACCATCCTACATATGTTTATCTATATCAGCTTACCACAGTATATTTTTCAAAGCTTTAAACTCTTAAAATAACTTGAAAAGACTCCCTCTCACAACTCAGGCTTTGCCTCCAGTAAGAGGTAACTTTTATTTTTACAAATTGCTATATTTACATTTTTTTGTATTTTTACTTGAATTGTATTTTACTTTTAATCAATAAAGTAAAAAAAAAAAAAATCATTTCGAATTTTTCAAAGAAAATGCGCTACAAATCAGCATAAAATAAGCTTTAAACGCGTACAATTAATGCTGTGCTGTGCACTGTATGATCTGTAGATAAATATGCGCATTTTATTTAAACATTTTAAAAAGATTAACAAGCTGTGACGCTACTGCTCGGGTTATAGAACATATAACGAAAACTTAAGCAAGAAATAGATTGATTTGAAGTTGACAGGATCTGAAACATCAAAGACCACTCTATACTTGAAATTTGATGCACACCGGCCGTTTTTACTTTTCCTCATTTATACCGAAAGTATATGTATAGGAAAATTTTTGTGTTTGCAAAAAAATCGAAACTGGGATGAAACGGAAATCATCTGTTTCAGGCGTTTATAAGGCCTCTTAAATGGTTTTCGGTAAGTTGTCTGTCTGTATGTGTGTCTGTGTGTGTACCTCTTATTTTCGTAGCTCGCAGTGTATTTATGCTAGGAAGTTGAAACTTTGTACAAAAATCAGTCTACTACTTTAGTTGTGCTATTCGGAAATTAATTTATTTATGACGTCATTAACTTGCAATATTGACTCAGCAAATATTTTAAAAAGTCGTAAAACACGGGAAAATGATGACATTTGGCACACATGTAGCCATGTATAATACTAACATATATGCAAAGTTTCATCTCATTATCAGCATTAGTTCAATTTTTCGAATGACTTGTATACGTTTTTTAAAAAATTGTAAAAATCGGAAAACAACATATTTGACTCTTGAGTAGACTAAACTCGTCCGGAGATCATCAAAGTATACAAATTACTCTAACCCTGAAGCCCCAGGTTCGAATCTTGGTTTTGGAGATAATTTTTTATTGTTACAATTAAACTTAATAAAAATTTAAATTGCCAAAAGAGGTAGTAATCCTTGCTCAGAGTGGTAATGCCACACCTCGGACTGTAAAGGTAAAGCTAAATCCACAGCAAAAACTGGATTCCAGAGCAAGAAACCTAGCTTTGCCAAGAGAATTTGCCCGGCTTAATGTAATCTTGTAATCAATTTCATGTTCTAATGTTTTATTGCTGTAGTTCTTTATTTTGAAGCTAAAAAGTAATTTAATGAAATAAAATCTCAAAACAAATTTTAGTAATTTTTACACCTACCCGCATCTGCATTCGGGGCTTTCTGGACCCTATCTACGTCCTATTCACATAGCAAAGAGATTTAGTATTTAAGAGAATGTATGTGTAAAAGAAACCTCCTTTGTGAATAGCTATGCAATAACGTGAATAGAGGAAGTAAAATTTATAACTTACGGCTAGGCAATGTCGGCCTTTCTGTAGTTGTAGTTGTGGTTGTAGTAGGCGTTGTAGTGGTAGTAGTAGAAGGGGTAGTTGTAGTAGTTGTAGTAGATAGAGTTGTAGTAATAGTAGTGGTAGCTTTAGTAGTAGCAGTAGTAGTAATAGTGGTAGATACGCTTGTACTGGCTTGTGTTGTCAGTGCTATCGTTGTTCTCTGGGTCGATGGTTTAGCTTCTGTGGTCGCTGCACTAGAACCTGAAGTGGTTCCCCAGGTCGGCTGACCTCCTCCACTCATCACACCGACCACACGCGTCCTGTTCACTCCGTTCCATGAAAGGCCTTCTATCTTCTTAGCGTGAAAATCTCTTTGAGATTCAACTGGAAAATGTCATTAAATTAGTGGGACAGTACACAAATAATGAAGCCATACGAGTTGATTTCTAAAATATTGAAGTATTAAAATGTGGGATTTTGTTTTCAGTTACTTAATTGTCAAGCACTACTCGTAATTAATTGTTTCTGTATTTTTTAAAGGAAATGCGCTAAAACCTTTAAAATAAACTAACCATGAAACCAACTGAGCATTAAACTAGTGCAAATAATGATGTGAACTGCCAATTTTAGAGGTTGGCAATGCAATAACCACCAGGCACTTGAATAACCAACAGGATAATATGCTTATTTCCTTTAAAGAAAATGAGTTACAAGTAGGGCTTGAGTCAGTTACTTGAGCAGTTAATTATAATTAAAACTGCTCACGTTATGAAGCATAAACCGGATCCTTAAGTAAGAAATGGACTGTTAAGCACGGAAACTCCAAAGGAAAATTGCCCGACACGCGGGCTACCGCGCCAGAATTTTTTAAATTTATTTTAGGCAAAATGATGTTACGAATTTCCTTTAAAATGCTTAACATTTAATTTTTGCTTAAGTTTCTGGTTAAGCTTTATAATTTGAACAGCAGCGTTACTCCTCCATACTAATTTTTTCCTGATTTTTCAAAGGAAATGCGCTGAAATAGTTCAGTGATAATTAAGCATTGACTTAGTTTTAATTTAGAGCAGATAATGAGGTGAATAGTTTTGTATAACCTATGGAATGGATAGCCGCTTTAATATTGAGTATAGAGTAGTAATGCGTACTATTGGTCAACTTATGAACCATAAACGAGAAACTTGTTCAACCAGAAACGGATTGTTTAGCATGACTTTCAAAGGAAATGGGCCATGTATGCGGACCACTATGCGGACCACCGCGCCAGACTTTGTATCATAAGGCATGAAGCAGACTAGGTAGACTGTTGTACCTCAGGGACAGTTTAGCTTGAAACGATAGAAATGTTACTAACATTTACATATATTTACACAGAGATATACGGCCTTATTGGGTAAATATTGAAACATCGCAAAGTAATCTGAACACCATTGACTATTGTTATAATGACAGAGTGTACTGTGTCTGTCATTATGTATAATGACAGTGACTAATAGTATAGAATACAACAAAACAAACAATGTGCCATAAGCCGATTACGATTGATTTATAATAACCTAGTCATATTCTTGGCGGAGGTTTCAATGAGGTTACACAGAGCCCCTGAGAGCTTCAGAAAGATGTTTCAACTCTCTCTATGTATTGATATAGGCTATGCTCCCTCTAGAAATATATATATATATATATATATATATATATATATCTCTACATGTTTAGACTGAGCAAGGAGCAAAGTTAATTCGACAGGCTATTAGAAAATTGATCTATTGTAATCCCTCCCTCTCACTCCTATCGACAGGTGATGTATGAATAGAAAGAGAAGAGATGTCATTAGCCTCGTAAATTCTATGTTTAAGATAGTGATTAGAAGGTAGGAACTGATCTCCTCTGCTCTCTGTCCTTATAATATTTTAGCAATTTCCCTCTAGAGAAAAATAGCCGCTTCAGCACATTCTATAGGTAAATAATCTTTAATGACAATTGTTGAAGAATGCATACCAACACACGGATTAAACCAAAGCACTCTTTGCCATCCCATGCAATCATAAATTTGTGAAAAATCAGTGCCCTTGCAGGCACAATTAGATCTAAGCATGGTGCCGAGTATGCCTAGCATGGCTGATCTGCAAGCTTTTGCTGGTCCCGCACACTGCTTGCTCACTGCATCCACTGCGCAGGCTTGCACGTAATTTTCTAATCCCAGCCTAGAACAATAAACATTTACATTATATTTAACTTTAACAACGCTCTATATTATTTCAAAGGGAATTGTTAATATAAGTCAAATACAAAAAAAATCTGAGCCGGTGGATCGCTAGTCGAGCGAATTTTCTTTGAAATGCGTGATTTTTTGCTAATTAATCATTTTTGCTAAAGTCTCCGGTAAATACTTGTGCAGCGGTATAACCTAAACAGTGCAACAACAAGCGTCACAACATGATTTTTATTAAAAAATAAACATATTTATCTAACTCATAGATTACAAAATGCACGACATTATTCGCACTCATTTGAAGCTCAGTTTATGCTAAGTTTTAGTGCATTTTCTATGGAAAATTCAAAAAGATTATATAACAAGTTGTGCCATGATTGCTCAGGTTATGAAGCATACATCGGAAATTTAAGCAAAAAAGCTTTGATGGACAAGAAAGCACCCATTGCGAGACATGTCGCCCGGCTAGCTGACCCTACCAAAATTACTTCGAAGATTTAAACTTATGTACTGTAAATATGAGGTTAAAACATTATCGCCGGTACTAAGATTTATACATGAGAACCCTGGTTTAAGTACTT
Source organism: Microvelia longipes (assembly GCA_018340805.1). NCBI lineage: Eukaryota > Metazoa > Arthropoda > Insecta > Hemiptera > Veliidae > Microvelia > Microvelia longipes. The sequence goes on along the minus strand of JACMZG010001893.1, from coordinate 33,212,867 downwards.
TGTGTGGTCGGATTGACTTGATCGACTTTATTCGATTCAGTCACTTAGAAAAAAATTGAAAACAACAGTCCACACTTGACATTGTTTACGGAGCGTACCTATTTTAAGTCTTCCAATAATTCAGAACAGTTTCTTGGCTTTTTGGCCACTTTGAATGGAAGTATCAATTCTGGACTGGTTTCAATCGATTCAGTGCCCCAAAAACATTTAGAACCCTAAGAACCTTTTTCTCGGCGAAAAATTTTCTTAATTTCTTTGAATTTATAAAATTATTGCTAACTCAACAAATCGGGTTAATGACGTTACAAAAACATGATTTTTTTATAGTGTTCTCTCGATGGTTGAGTTTTGTACCAAGCTTGATTCATAAATGTTATTAAGCTCGCAAGACAGCAAGCTTACAAAATCTGCTTGATATATATTATATATATATATATATATATATATATATATATATATATATATACATATATATTATATATATATATATATATATATATATATATATATATATATATATATATATATATATACATATATATATATATATATATATATATATATATATATATATATATATATATATATATATATTTTGTATATAGGAAATGCGCTAAAACCTTTCAAGATAACTAACAAAGCTTAAACATAAATATAACTAAGCTTTAAACTAGTGCAAATAATAGTGCGTACTTCTAATTTTAGAGGCATAGTTTTGTACAAACAACTGGATGATATGTGCATTTTCCTTTGGAAATACAGACAAAATGAGTTACGAGCAGTGCTTAAAATTGAGTAACTGCTTTAGGTTCTGAAGCTTGAACCGAAACCTTAAGCAAGAAATGGGTTGTTATGCACAGAAACACCCATTCTAAATGAAATTCGCCCGACATGCGGACCACCGCGCCAGAATTTAAGATGTATGTTTTTACATAAAGCGGCTGTACTATCATCATAAATAAATGTTTCAAATACAAGGTCGACGTCCAAATCTAAAATAAAAATAAAATATCCAAAAAATCCCTAAAGCTATTAAAACGGAAATTCTAATTAAAATAAACGAAATCCCAACAAAAAAATTAAAGAAATAAAAACAAAATGGCACAAACTATCCCCAAACTATTAAATACAATATGGCTACGGTACACTAAAAATAAATTTTATATACTTTTCCAAAAAAGAAATTGATTAAAAAATACATTTATTAGATAGCTCCGTCTAATAATGTGATATGTTGCACCCACAAAGCTTCTGAAGCTATCACACTCCAAGCGATGTACTTAGCCACCTCTTCTTTGAGAATTCAGAAGAATTATTTCTTCTGAATTACAACTCTTTACTTATGTAAAGAGTTGTAATGCCGGTAAATTAAAATTCTTGGTGAGAGTTTACAATCTGTTTACACTATAAAAATAAATAATAGTATATTATGCAACTAGACAGCAAAATGGTATTTTGCAGAAGAGTTGTATTTATACAAATTAGCCCCTGAGCCGAAGGCAAGGCTGGCGAAATGATAACGCATTTGACTGACGAGATGAAGCCGAGTGAGTCAGACAAATGGCGGATCGGCTCCGCTTCTGCAGGCAGATCGCAATAAATCATTTTATTAAGATGACAAGTAATAACTTGAATGAATAAACAAGTAGAAAAAGGTTTTTAAATATTTGCCATGATATTTGGAGGCAGGAAATATTGGTTTGAAGTTGTTGCAACACTCACACTGTCAGGTAGAGTTTGGTCTTGTAATTCGTCAGTCCTAAAAATATTTCTATTTTAATTCTCTTTACTGTTATTCCGATTCAATATATATTCTAGCAAAATTAGTTTACCTTGTTTACAGTTTTAGTAATTCTTTACAGCGTTATACAGTTGTAACTTTATTTAAACAAAATAAATCAACAAATAATGAAATAAGTGACGAAACAAACAATAGAAATCTGATGATTCATGAACAGCTGATAAAAAATAAAACAAACCATAAATATCAGGGTTGCCAATATTTTATAAAAATAGGTGTTTTATAAAAATGTTTAATACTTAAAATTATATCATATTGTTAAAAATTAATGTATAGCTAATACTATAATAAAAAATAATAATGTTTACCAGACGATACACACCGAAATATACTCAATAACCTGCAACATAATAATCTCAACTCATTCATTTCTCCTCCTAGCGTGTTTTGATTATTTTACCATTATAATTTCAATGTACCATAACTCCTTAGCAAGTAGAATATTACCAAGAAAATTTCCCGTACTATTTTTAAATATTTTGTCGACAATGTAGGTAAAATAACATTTTGCAGCTTAAAACCGTTTAGATATAACTAACTTTGCGGCCGTAAGTAGATAAATAAAATTACCTGCAGTGAGTATCTTGATTACACGCTTGTGCTAATGAGTGGCAGGTAGGAAGTACATTTGTTTCGGGTTGCTGGGCACACACAGGGTGCAGTAATTCCTGAGCAACTAAACATTCGTCCTTGTTGTTTTTTGTTTTTCTGCAAATAAACAAACATATTATGTTCAAGCTAAAGAGTTAAATGTAAAAATTAAACACCTTAACACACCTAGACATCTGATGCCTTGACACACCTAGACATCTGATGCCTTGACACACCTAGACATCTGATGATAGACATACTGATGCCTTGACACACCTAACATCTGATGCCTTGACACACTCATCTGATGCTGACAGACACCCTTGAGACATCTGATGCCTTGACAACAGAACATCTGATGCCTTGACACACCTAGACATCTGATGCCTTGACACACCTAGACATCTGATGCCTTGACACACCTAGACATCTGATGCCTTGACACACCTAGACATTGATGCCTTGACACACTAGCTTGATGCCTTGACACATCCTATCTGATGCCTTGAACACATCTAGACATAGACCTGATGCCTTAATTTTCGGAGATCAATAAGGTCACTTAAAAATGTTTTTATAAAGCACATCTAGTCTAAAAGGTTGTTTCTTTTTAATTTTTAACTCTCTAGCACATTCACACTGAGAGCTACTATGATAACAAACTCACAGACATTTTTGTATAACCATTTAGCAAAAGAACCTTAAAAGCAAGTTGGAAATTGAGGTGTGATTTCGATATTAGACTGTTAGTGCTATTAAATTCCTTTTTTACATACCTACCGAAGGAGGAGAGGAATGGTTAAGAGAGTTTATTAAGGGAAAGTAATTTATCTGTAAAACCAGGCATCGTTAATACTCTAAGGTAACAAACAAAAAAATCTCTAATGGCGAAAGCTTTGCTTAATATTTCTTATCAAGAGTGTTGACTCTATTATTTTTGTTCTTTATATTTTTATGACAATCCAACAATAGCGATTATTTCGTGTCATAATTTCTTTGTTTGATGGAGCATTATGTCGTTAAAAACATAAACAAATATAAGAGGGAGGTTGGCAGAGAAAGGGAGGAGGCATTCATAAATTAGCATTGGCTATATGTGAAAATTACGCTGACGATAGTTTGGTTGCAACAGTAGACCAACTACTTACTAGAGTTATTATTATATACACCCTGTCATATCACAGGGCGTATCACCCAAATGATAACATTTGTCTCCTACTTCCATTGTGATTTAGGTATTAACAGTTACTTACTTGCATAAGCAAAACGCTATCTCCAGGCTCCAAGCAGGATCTACGGTTCTGTAGAAATTTTGCAGGGCATTCATACACGAATGTCGCCTGCATTTGTGACTACTGCAGAAGTCAGTGACTCCGGCCAGCGCAGTTTTGCATGCCGGTTCACCTTTGCAACTATACAACGCTTTGTCGCAAGTATTTTTAAAACTAAGAGTGGAATTTTCTTCGCTCTTTTGTCCTGATCCTGGAAGAAAATAGCACAAATATTGTTAAACAGCTTTAAGAATAAAATGGTGCCAAGAAGACAACAAGTTTATTCGTAATAGTACTTGAATTACAAACAAAAACGTGGTGAAAAATACCAAGATAAATCCGTAACTCTCAGTAAGATCCCTGATTACAAAGAATACTTAAACAAAACTATGAAGCTATGGGTGTCGTGGTTAACCCGCTTCAATCGGTAAGAATGCGACTTGATGCAACATTAAACATGATTATTTAGGGCATTCTAAGCCTGTGAGAATCTCGTATCGGTTGAAAAAATGGCTTCAAAGATACGACTATCTGCTGAGATTACATTTATAAACTAAGTTTATAAATGTAACCATGTTTAATATATACCACAAAATCTCTGTCAAAACAACTAAAGCTTTTAGAAACCAACCCTGAGGACATCATTTTTTAAAGTGGTGCTTTTTAATTTATTCAGTAAGTTAAACGATTGTAAACTTATTTTATATAACGATTATAAATGATTTGAGGCTGTATTTAGGTATTATGTACTAATAGTGCAAGAGCCAGGCCTAAAAATGTGACTCATTTTGTACTACTTCAAACCAAATTTTTCTGAAAATATACTTTTAATAATTATGAAGGAAAAGCATAGTCTGCCTATCCAGAGTGGAGCCTTTTATATGAATGCGCTCACTCAAAATATTAGAAAATCGCACAAATTCCAGTTTTCTTGTAATAAGTGGTTCTCTGTTGGTCGTGTGCAAAACATGAAGAGAACTTCTTTTAAAGCTGATAAAATTTATCATAAAACGAATGTTTTATAGTAAAAATCGGATAAATACAAATAAAATTATGACATACGTTAAATGGCCAAAAAAAATTCACAAAAAGCTCATATTATTCCAAATAAATTTGCTGACTTTGCATGAACTAACCATTTTTTAGTGTTTTTGAAAGAACCTTAACTTTGGATGCCGACATCCGATTTTGATAAAAAAAACACTCGTTTTATAGATCATTTTATCACCTTTAAAAAAATGTCTCTTCATGTTCTGCACTCGACCCACAGGGAAGTACTTATTTTAAGAAAACTAAAATATTTGTGCGATAAATAAAATTTTGAAGGGCTCCCACTCTGGATAGGCAGACTATGATTTTTCTTCATAATTTATGGTATATTTTCAGAAATATTTGGTTCGAAGTAGTACCAAATGAGTCATATTTTTTTCAGGTCTGGCTCTTGGACGTTAACCAATTTTTAGAATATTGTTACCATTATTTGTACGATGTATAACTGCATATATTAATTAAATTTAATAAAATAATTTATCACTAAACGAACTACTTAAGGGGAAGTATTACTAAAAAAAACTATAAGGTTAGGAACTTATTTCTAGCCTAATTACTTGCTTAAAGTTGATTTCACGAAATATGAATAAAAATGTTTCATATATGATATTAAAAAAAAAGATTGTGTTTACAATAAATGTAATTGTAAACTACGAAACTACGACAGACTATCAAATAAAATGATACTCAGCATTGCTTGTTTGTCCTCAATCTATTGACAGAGTACATGGTTGTTAACTTACCCCGAAGCATACAGGCTACAGTAACAGAGTTGTTGTTGATTGAGGAATTATCCCGCAGTGTACAGGTTATATTGACAGAGTACGAGGTTAGTTATCCCGCAGTGTACAGGCTATATGACGAGTACGAGGTCCGCAGTGTACGGTTATATGACAGAGTACGAGGTTATTGAGTATCCCGCAGTGTACAGGCTATATTGACAGGTACTTATTGAAGTTATCCCGCAGTGTACAGAGACTCGAGGTTATTGAGTTATCCGCAGTGTACAGGCTGTATTGACAGAGTACGAGGTTATTGTTAGTGTAGTATTGACAGAGGTTATTGAGTTATCCCGCAGTGTACAGGCTATATTGACAGAGTACGAGTTTTGAGTTACCCGCAGTGTACAGGCTATATTGACAGAGTACGAGGTTATGAGTTATCCCGCAGTACAGTACAGTATTTATTGAGTTATCCCGCAGTGTACAGGCTATATTGACAGAGTACGAGGTTATTGAGTTATCCGCAGTGTACAGGCTATATGACAGAGTACGAGGGTTATTGAGTTATCCGCAGTGTAGGCTATATTGACAGAGTACGAGGTTATTGAGTTTATCCCGCAGTGTACAGGCTATATTGACAGAGTACGAGGTTATTGAGTTATCCCGCAGTGTACAGCTATATTGACAGAGTACGAGGTTATTGAGTTATCCCGCAGTGTACAGGCTATATTGACAGAGTACCTTACAAGTACAGGCTATAACAGAGGTTGTTTGAGTTATCCCGCAGTGTAAGGTTATATTGACAGAGTACGAGAGTTATTGAGTTTCCCGCAGTGTACAGGCTATATTGACAGAGTACGAGGTTATTGAGTTATCCCGCAGTGTACAGGTTATATTGACAGAGTACGACGCAGTGTATACCCCGCACAGTACGGCTATATATTGACAGAGTTTATTGAGTTATCCGCAGTGTACAGGCTATATTGACAGAGTTTATCCCGCAGTGTACAGGCTATATTGACAGAGTACGAGGTTATTGAGTTATCCCGCAGTGTACAGGCTATATTGTACGAGGTTATTGAGTTATCCCATGTACAGGCTATATTGTACCCGCAGTGTATATTTGACAGAGTACGAGGTTATTGAGTTATCCCGCAGTGTACAGGCTATATTGACAGAGTACGAGGAGTTCCGCAGTGTGATATTGACAGAGTTTATTGAGTTATCCCGCAGTGTACAGGCTATATTGACAGAGTACGAGGTTATTGAGTTATCCGCAGTGTACAGGCTAATTGACAGAGTACGAGGTTATTGAGTTATCCCGCAGTGTACAGGCTATATTGACAGAGTACGAGGTTATTGAGTTATCCCGCAGTGTACAGGCTATATTGACAGAGTACGAGGTTATTGAGTTATCCCGCAGTGTACAGGCAGAGTATATTGACAGGCTATATTGTACGAGGTTATGAGTTATCCCGCAGTGTACAGGCTATATTGACAGAGTACGAGGTTATAGTTATCCCGCAGGTACAGGCTATATTGACAGAGTACGAGGTTATTGAGTTATCCCGCAGTGTACAGGCTATATTGACAGAGTACGAGGTTATTGAGTTATCCCGCAGTGTACAGGCTATATTGACAGAGACGAGGTTATTGAGTTATCCGCAGTGTACAGGCTATATTGACAGAGTACGAGTTATTGAGTTATCCCGCAGTGTACAGGCTATAATTGACAGAGTACGAGTTATTGAGTTATCCGCAGTGTACAGGCTATATTGACAGAGTACGAGGTTATTGAGTTATCCCGCAGTGTACAGGCTATATTGACAGTACGAGTTATTGAGTTATCCCGCAGTGTACAGCTATATTGACAGAGTACGAGTTATTGAGTATCCCGCAGTGTACAGGCTATATTGACAGAGTACGAGGTTATTGAGTTATCCCGCAGTGTACAGGCTATATTGACAGAGTACGAGGTTATTGAGTTATCCCGCAGTGTACAGGCTATATTGACAGAGTACGAGGTTATTGAGTTATCCCGCAGTGTACAGGCTATATTGACAGAGTACGAGGTTATTGAGTTATCCCGCAGTGTACAGGCTATATTGACAGAGTACGAGGTTATTGAGTTATCCCGCAGTTACAGGCTATATTGACAGAGTACAGGTTATTGGCAGTGTACAGGCTATATTGACAGAGTACGAGGTTATTGAGTTATCCCGCAGTGTACAGGCTATATTGACAGAGTACGAGGTTATTGAGTTATCCCGCAGTGTACAGTACTTATTGAGTTATCCCGCAGTGTACAGGCTATATTGACAGAGTACGAGGTTATTGAGTTATCCGCAGTGTACAGGCTATATTGACAGAGTACGAGGTTATTGAGTTATCCCCAGTGTACAGGACAGAGTACGAGTTATTGAGTTATCCCGCAGTGTACGGCTATATTGACAGAGAGGTTATTGAGTTATCCCGCAGTGTACAGGCTATATTGACAGAGTACGAGGTTATTGAGTTATCCCGCAGTGTACAGGCTATATTGACAGAGTACGAGGTTATTGAGTTATCCCAGTGTACAGGCTATATTGACAGAGTACGAGGTTATTGAGTTATCCCGCAGTGTACAGGCTATATTGACAGAGTACGAGGTTATTGAGTTATCCGCAGTGTACAGGCTATATTGACAGAGTACGAGGTTATTGAGTTATCCGCAGTACAGGCTATATTGACAGAGTACGAGGTTATTGAGTTATCCGCAGTGTACAGGTACGAGGTCTGTACAGGCTACAGAGTACGAGGTTATTGAGTTATCCCGCAGTGTACAGGCTATATTGACAGAGTACGAGGTTATTGAGTTATCCGCAGTGTACAGGCTATATTGACAGAGTACGAGGTTATTGAGTTATCCCAGTGTACAGGCTATATTGACAGAGACGAGGTGAGTTATCAGTGTACAGGCTATATGACAGAGTACGAGAGTTATCCCGCAGTGTACAGGCTATTTGACAGAGTACGAGGTATTGAGTTATCCCGCAGTGTACAGGCTATATGACAGAGTACGAGGTTGCCCGCAGGCTAAATTGACAGAGTACGAGGAATTGAGTTATCCCGCGGAAATTAATAGAGGAATTTCCAAGATTAGTTTTATAGAAACAGGATATTTTCTTTACACTGTATGTTAACGTAAGGAACTTCATAGATTGATATTTCAAATTAAATATTCCAGTTTACAGGATATGCTGGAGATAGCCGACATGAAGTGAAGCAAGAACAAGAGTAGCAGATTATTTGCTTGACTTGATCGTCTGATTACATCAACCTTCATCCTTCTCCTCTGCTAGTTAATCACGCATATTTCACGAGATATTCAACTTTATACCGGATCTGCGAAGAGACTGCTGTTCGTTAACCCTTAGTATCTAAAGGTGCAATCAGGATACCTATTATTAAATTAGAATGATACGGCCCAGGAAGACTCTTTCAGACTCGCTAACATAGCTAAGGACATATCGTGTAGTTTTCAATATTTCTGGATAGACGCTATTGCTACCACATCTGTGGTGACAAGTCCATCCATAGCTTTAAATTCTAATATATCATCAAAGCGTTAGGATATTCAACCGAGATTTATTCATTATTTGGACATTACCGGATTTTTAAAAATTCTAATTAGAAATTATTGCTGAACGTTTATTATTCATGTTAAAATAGCACTATTTATTTAAAAAAATAAAACAAATTTATTTTTTGAGAATTTTCAGAATCATTTAGTTTAGCTGTAAACTAAGCATTAAAATTTGTTTTCGGTCGGTATTTTAAATAGGTTCACACAATCGGGCTTAGTTTCCTGTTCAAGAACTATTCAAATATGTATCCCAATAAAGGGTACACTCTACAATTTTTAAGTAGAATTTTACTGAGCGACAATTAAACTGGAGCAAAAGGGTTCCTACCGAAAACATACATTTTTTATGCACAATGAAGATAGCAAAATACAACAGTCGGCTAACTAAAATTTTAACGGTAATAATTATCCGGTAAAAACTTAAAAATGGGGAACGGGATACCTCGAACATTTCCTCAATATATCGGATTCGCTTCGCTCATCCTCCCTGCTTCAAACTAACTTTGCTCATTTTCCCTGCTTCGGACTCATTTTGCTCGTCCTCAGAGAGTAATAACAACCGTTTCATTTATGATCCAACAAAAATCATGGATGCAATTTTCGTATTGGAACAAAACTTAGTGTACTTCTCTATTACGTAAAGCTATACATTTGAACCGAATTTCAACACAATTGTATTATTTTCTAATTTTATACAATATTCTAAAAACATACACAAGTCATTCGATATAAATTGAACTAATGCTGATAATGAGACGAAATTTAGCACATACGTTAGTCTTGTACATGGCTATATGGAAGCCGAATCTCATAAACGCGACATTATCTCGCGTTTTATGATTTTTCGAATTTTGATGAGTCATTATTGCGGGTAAATGATGTCGTAAAAAAATGTTTCCGGATAGCACAACTATCCGGAACATTGATTGATTTGTTGTACAAAGATTCAATTCTCTAGCATAAATATACTGGGAGCTATGATGATAACAGTCACACACACACACAGACAGACAACTTTGTGAAAACAAACCACTCAGGAGGCCTTTAAAACACCTGAAATTGATGATTCCGGTAACATCCAAGTTTCGAATTTTTCGCAAAAACAGTAGCAATTAACAGTTCGCAAAAACAGTTCCTCATTATAGCTACGGTATAAATGAGGAAAAGTGAAAAGTTTATATAGTCTACATTAAATCCGCTTTTAAACCCATAGCCCTTGACATAAACAATGACTAAATTTGTTTTCAAGGTCTTACTGAGAGCTAAGTGAAAAATATTTGATTGCACATTTTAGCCAGATATTGTCCAGATGTAAAGTTAAAATGACGATTTTATAAGTTTATCAAGTTTTTTTATGTGAAACGTTGTGATTTCAATCGTACAGAAGGAATTCTGCGCTTACTGGATTCTTCTTTAATGTGTTTAGTATAATTACTAAATTCTTCTTTAGTTTTTATTTTAATTTTAACAAATTACATGTTAAAAAAATAATTATTATTAAAAAACAAAATAAGGCTAATCCCCTGACAAAGAGGCAATAACTAAAATTGTGGTTCCCCTGGTAAAAAGCATAATAGCGAAACTCTAAGATGGCACCAGCTTTGATAATGGGCACCGTCTGATTCAAATCTCTTGGAAGAACCTCAGATGCCAGCGACACGTTTCCAATAAATACGTGAAAACGTTACTCTTCAAAGGTCAGGGCTGTATGTGTGCAGGCCAGGGTAACAGCCGCCCAAGAGATTTGATATCCTTATCAGATTGGCAATGATAGGGGATTGTATCTTCTCAGCGCACGAGCCGCTGAGCTATAACTTTCAGCGGATCCAATGATAAAATAAAAAAATAAACATCAAAACACAGATTAAACATGAGTTCAAATAATAATTACCATCTTTCATTTAAAGTTTAAATATAGAATACTACTAATACAACAGTTAAATCGTACGAGAGACACACGACCAGATGAGATATAAAATCCCATCTGAAATTTGGAATTCTTTTATCTCATCAAGTCATAATTCCCAAATCAAGAATATTTTTTAGTTGCAAAATTTTATGTTTATTTACTTTAATATTTTACAGTTTAAATATCTGCTACCTAGTTTTATTTTTAGCAGCCAAATTTCTAATATATTTTAATACATTTGATAATTCACATATTAATACGGCCGATGATCATCTTGCGTCTTGCAGCATGACGTTCAGAATAACTGGATATTGGAGTTATTAAACCAAAAAGAAGGTTGATTTGGAAGCCTTTATTAGACAGCGCTGAATTGCTTGGTGGTAAAGACGAGCGAAACCAAATGTTAAGGCCAACTACCTGCCTACATAAAACAAATAACATAGTGCTTGAAATGATTCTTTACCATCGCAATCAAGCATATCAACGAGCTTTTAGTCAATGGAGAACAAAGAACTTCCAATTGAGAGAAAAAATCAGGTACGTGGTACCTGAGAACTTTTCCTCGCAACTTCCACTCGCTTCGCTCTTCCTCGCATAGTATTTGTTGTAATCAAATTTTTTCTTGGCAAAAAAAGACAAAATTTATTTTCTGTGAACCGGAGCCAAATTATATTTACTGCTTTGGAGGTAGTTCGCGTTTTGTTTTTGTTCATCGTTTTTGTATGCATTTTATTAATTTTTAGAGTGTCGGAGGGTTTGTTGAATTTTAGGATTTTACTTTTCCTCATTTATACCAAAATGTTTTGAATGTTTTTTGAATTATGTTTGCAAAAAATCTGAAACCGGAATGCCAACTGAATTATCAGTTTCGAAAGTTAAAAATGATAAAACACAGAAAAATGTTGCAATCAATTTGAGATTTGTCAGGCATTTAGCCATGCACAAAACTAACATATGTGCCAAGTTTCAACTCATTATAAGCATAAGTTCAATTTTTATCAAATGACGTGTTTTTAAAAATCGTAAAAAATTGTATTGCGTAGAATTTGGTACAAGTGTCAATCTTTACCAATAAATACACCAAGTTATAAATAAATAAATAAATACACCAAGTTATTATAAAAATATTATATTTGTATTTATATTTATTAAATGAAGAATATTAAAAAAAAAATACAAGTTTCGTTTCAACACGTCAAGTATATCATAGAAAATATGGTGCATTGAGGGGGGTCACAGTATGAATGGGTGACCGCCAGGAATAAAACGAATGTATTAAATATTTAAGAACGAATGAAATTCGTCTCAGTTGTAGTGTAAATTTAGCGATTCATTATTCTGAAGGTGAGCGAAGCGAGTGATAGTCACATAGTAGAGAGTAATAGCGTAGTGAATCTCATGTGATTGATAACTGAATTATTTAACCACGCAGAATTAGGGCCATAAGGCCCTCTCTTCCATTAAAGTCTAGGATAACATGGAATGCTTTGAGGTAACATCAAAGACCTCTAGGATAACATGGAATGCTTTGAGGTAACTTCTAGGATAACATGGAATGCTTTGAAACATCAAAGACCTCTAAGAAATATGGGATGCTTTCAAACCTCTAGGATAACATGAATGCTTTGATGTAACATCAAAGACCTCTAGGATAACTTTGAGGTAACATCAAAAGACCTCTAAGATAATATGGGATGCTTTGAGGTAACATCAAAGACCTCTAGGATGACATGGAATGCTTTGAGGTAACATCAAAGACCTCTAAGATAATATGGGATGCTTTGAGGTAACATCAAAGACCTCTAGGATAACATGGAATGCTTTGAGGTAACATCAAAGACCTCTAAGATAATATGGGATGCGTCGAGACATCATTGAAGGGTCGAGATAAATAAACAAAAACAATGCAACTTATTGGCGTGTTTGTTCTGTAATCTTTCTTTAAAAGTGTTTTATTAAACTATACTTGTAGAGCTATGTGAAGCGTAGTGCCTCTCGTACTCTACCTTAAGGTATTTTAATAAAAATAATCGATTAAATGGTAGAATTCATCAGGAAAATTTAAAAAATAATATATTATTCATAAAAATAAATGACTACAATGAAAGAAGGTCTTATAAATATCTACTGAATATAATTTAAATAAAAAATGTCTAACAAATATTTGAATTAAAGTAAAGCTGTTTACTAACTGTACCGAGGTGCTCAGATACTTAAATAAAATAAATAACAAATAAGTAAAAAATAAACAAATTAATACTCATAGCACTAAATTAAAGCTTACAAACTGGTTTTCCAGTTTATTTTAAATTAATAATTGTTATTTATGAAACAAATAAACGTATAAAAATAAATAAAATATGCGAGGTGCCATTTATTTACTTATCTATTAGAAGGAGACGATAAGGGGGAGGTAACACAGGGATGTTATACTAGGAGGTGTGTATTGCTCAGCTAGAGGCCTGTCGTCCACTTTCTCGTTGTTGTCTTATTAAAAAATGTAATTTTTTAGCGAAGAAACCTCGGGTATCGTCATGAGACGTCAGAAAACTAACAAGTAGAAGCAAACAAGAAAGTTGTATCTTCACGAGTTTCCTACTATCGTAGCAAAATAGTTACAGATACAACTCTCGATGGTCTAACCTAAACGTAGCTTTTGGATGCTTTTGATAGTTTCCGGGGGTCTTTTCGATTGCCTTGAGAGTTAATAACTCGAAAAATTGTCACACTAGAGAGTTAATAACTCGAAGATTTGTCACACTAGAGAGTTAATAACTCGAAGATTTGTCACACTAGAGAGTTAATAACTCGAAGATTTGTTACACTAGAGAGTTAATAACTCGAAGATTTGTCACACTAGAGAGTTAATAACTCACGGAATTATCACACTAGAGAGTTAATAACTCAACAAATTTCCTTTTTCTAGAGATTTATACCAGATCTAAACAAATTAGAAAAGTAAAAAGTAGAAGCAATCAATAATATTGTATCTTTACGAGTTTCCTACTATCGTATCACAATAGTTGCAGATACAACTCTCGACGCTCTAAATCAAACGGATTCCAGAGAATCTGTTCGATAAAAGAAAAATACATCATTTAAATCTCTTGACGATACCAGATAGTTTATGTTACAGTATGATTCATAGCTTTCGGGCGTTCTTGTGAGACTAAAAACTGCTGATAATCCAAAGCAGACGCCAGCACAAATATAATATGCACAAAACCAACTGTGCGTATCAGCAATTGAACTACAGTTCAATTGCCTTAAAACGTGACAGCAAACCGAACAGGCCTCCTAAAAATTGTGTGCTACTTTATCTAATTTTATATTTATTGTAATTTTTAATCAAAATAAAATTTATGTTTATTTAAACAATGGTTTATGTGTATATGCTTATTATAAGTTTAATAAGAAATTCAAATATAATTGTAAGATGTGTCATTAAATTTTGGTACTTGGTCTGATTGGAATATTATATTAATTTAAAATATGTAATCTATAACTATCTTAAATAAAAACTTTTAGAAACTATTGACGATAAGTGCAAGTCATGGTCACAGAGCTTAACGAGAAGGTTTCGAGTAACTTTGTAGTAGCATAATCATACCAGCATTGCCAACATATAGATAACTCAGCAACAACCAACCCGTGCGCTAACAATAGATAGCTTGACAAGGATAAGCTGTTGGCTACATCATGGCTCAAGTTCCCGCAACAAATTGTTTTTAAACAACCTATCCATTACTGTGTGGTTTTTATCAATAAATTGATAAAAACTATTAATCAATAAATAAACCTATCCATATAAATTGACTTTTATCAATGAAAAATTATATTTAATTTATGTTTTTTTTTTTTTTTTTTTTTTTTTTTTTTTTTTTTTTTTAAATGAGTATAAGAACATATAATATAACTAAAACGCTTTAACTAAATATTAAACAATTATAAATGATCGCATTTTGTCGAGTCCCTCAAATAATTACGGCATTGCTTGAAAAATGAAGCAATGACCCTTATCACTAGTCATTGCTGCCAACTTCAAAAATTCAGTGCAGCTGTCTATTTAGGCCTAGACAGTTACAATGCGTTACAATATTCTTTGTAACGCTCGCTTTCTTGCTCAACAATCTAATTCTTTTTCAAGTTTTCGGTTTATGGTTCACAGTCTAGCAAGTAACTCCTTAGGGGCACACTTCCCAGCATTTTTTCAAGGAAATGCGCGAAGCATTCAACTATGCTTAATTTAAACATAGCTTTGGGTACAATATGTGCAAAGCTGATTTTAAAGAAAAGACAATAGTTTTATACTATCAACGAAATAAACAGGTCAATTGCCTTTAAAACACCACTAACGATAACGAACGAGTAAAAGTTTAATTGTTTAAACCATAAAAAATAAAGCTAAAACTTTATTAATAAATTTATTATTAGGCAAGGAAGAAATTCCCCTATTTTCGTACCTTGGTCACAGACATAGTTTTACTTCCCTGATAAAGGAGGGAAGATGTTATACCAGAATTTATAATATAAATTCTAATTTATTTCATTTTTTGATTTCTTTTATAATTGTTTTAATTTTTTTGGTTTTACAAATGTCATGGAATAATATCACACAAAACATGACGCCGTTTCCAGAACACAGGTCTTGCGATCATGTTAACACTTTCTAACGCCTGTTATCATTTGATTTCTAGTATTTTTAAAGCGTTTTGTTTTTATATATTTAATGGATAGACAGTAGATAGATGAATTGCTAGTAGTAGCGGATTACCGGATATTACACTCGGTAATCACATTGTGTACCGGAGAATAAAATATACTAAGCAAAGATTGACATTTAGATAGGGGAGACTGTTGCACCTTGGGGGCAGTTAAACTTGGAACAACAAATTTAACTCAGTTTGTTTTTTCCAGCGTTAAGAATACTTACTTTTAAATTATGAAAAACATTTCAGTTTGTTTTTAACCTAAACAAACTAAGAGTGCCCAAAATAGTTTTAAAAAACACGGACATTCAGCTTATGACGCTACACTACGCTACGCGGCCTCCCGCCTTGGCTGCTCCACGGGGTCAACACCACGGGCCGATTCGTTGGTTGTGTTTCAATGTACGATTTTCATTGCGTCGCCTCGCAGGCTCGCGGAGGGGGCTAGTGATGCTCGCTATGGACCGTTGACTGACCAGGGGCGGGACAAGATGTAGGGCCCCCTCTTCCATATTACTATACCACACCATCTAACATCAATGAGTCCAGAGATATTGTAAAGATCATTGTATAATCATACATACAAGAAATACATAAATTATATATATATATATATATATATATATATATATATATATATATATATATTAATATATATATAAGGGGAAATTCCTATACTAGCCTATATAAAAAAAATCAGACATGCTTGATCTGCTGATAGCTGGCTCAAAAATTAAAAATTGTTAAAATTAGATAACTGTGCATGACCCTTTTAAGATTTACGTTTTTTTGGCAACCCTGACAACATTAGGTGAATTTTATTTTTTTATCTTGTTTTCGTACTTTAATATGTACGTGATAATTTAATGATTTTGTATTAAATTCTGTAAAAAAATTGTTACTATAATTTAGTTAAAGAAAAACAATAGTCAAGGTAAACCACTAAGATTTTGAAGAAGACATAGACGATAGTGTATTGCCTTAAATAATCTTAAATTTATGACTTTTATTATATTTAAAAGATTGTAGGTTAAAACTGTTAAGTTACTAATTACAATCAATGTTTCATGGGGAAATACAAATGTTACTCCCAAAAATTAACTAAATTAAGTAGTGAAACGATAGGAAATAGGTCAACCTAATTTTACAGCGTATTTGTTAAAAGCTGACTAGAGTCAAGTAAATCAAAATGAGTCAACTAGTAATAAATTTGAGAAAAATTAGATGTAAACAAAAGAATGATCAAGCTTTTCTAAAATGAAAATACAAACCAAGTCATATCATTATTATTGCCGTGGTTCACCAAGCATGTTCTAATTGTTTATTTACTAATTATTAATTGTTTTATGCCAAGTGTGCAATTGTGTGAGTTGAGACGTTATCAAATATTTTATTATTTATATTTTTAAATTTATTTAATGTTTCAAAGTTCTTAAGTTTTTATGTTATGTTTATTAATTTTTTAAATAAGCTATTTTATTTAGTAATGTAATAAAAATTAGTATATTTTTTTAAAAGATTAGCAAACGGAAAAATGACAATATACCAGAGTTGTGAGGATTGTAAAACATTAAGGGGATAAGGCTATTTAATTTGTTAATATTTATTTATTTTTCGTTTATTTTGCCATGCTATGGTAATACATACAGCGTCTCGGCATTCCACCCCACCAAGTCAAAAAGAAAAGTTAAAGTATCCCGCTAAGTCAATAAAAAAGTCAAAAACCCACAAAAGCTGCCAATGTATATTATACTGTACCCAATAGAATCGGGGTTTTGAGGGTCTGTAGCTTGAAAATGGCACAAGGTACATAAATAATATTATAATATCTTTGAAGGGGTCTTGTAGATCAGAAATAAAAAAATGTTAATTCAAATCGGCCAAGTAGACATGGAGAAAAAGAGGTTTGATAATGGTATTTTTGACATCTTCTTATTCTTATTCTTCCTGCACTTTTAACGTTGACGCATCAGCCGAAACTACTGAACGAATTTTGGTGTGTGAGGACTTTTCGGGTCTGTCTGATGCCGCAGAAAACGGAGCTTGCGAGCGGTGTATACAAATACTTTGACACGCTTAGCTTTATCTACAACACTTAACTTGTATACTTTTTTTTGCCATTACGTTGGACACTCGTCCAACCATTAGGAGCTATACTAAGGCCCGTATTCAAAGACATCTCCTAACATTTTTCTAACATTCTCCTAACATTTTTCTAACATTTTCCTAACATTCTCCTTCTTCCTTAAGGAGAATGTTAGGAAAATTTAGGAAAATGTTAGAAAGATGTCTTTGAATACGGGCCTAAAAGTGATGAAATCATACCAAAAAATACTTACTAGGTAAAAATCTTGTGGCCAAAAAACTTTCGCCAAGTCTTGCGTTAATTTGAAGAAGGTCTTTGGTGTTTCAGAGTGAAGTTCTTAGGTTGACAATACTAAGTAGCATTAATTAAGTTAAAAGGGAAGCATCGGTTTCTTTCCCTTGGCCGCGTGCCATCAGAGTGCATAAAAAATAAAGGTATTCAACTTTAGAGGTAGTGTTGGCAAGGGTATACCTTTGCCAACTACCTAAAGGTATACCCTTTAGGTAGTGTTGAGGGGTGATGGATGTAGTTCCTGACTATACTCTTATCGTTTTAATCATTATTTTTATTTGTATGGTCCTGAATCTATAGAGGTAAAACTGTTGTAATTGTTACAACTTCTAAAATCTTTTATGATTTTTCTCTACGAAGACCACTCTAAATAGTATCATATCTCAAGAATAGCAGAAGAAGCTACAATATTTGTCCCCACTGTTGGCACGAAATTTAAATTAGGCCCTTTAGTATTGCCAACCTAACAACATCACTATAAAACGCCAATGACCGTCTCCAACCAGAACGGACATGACTTGGCGGGCTGAAAAGATTATATCCAACTATTTTGGACCAAAGACATGGTAAGAAGATTTTTACCAAGTAAGTGGCTTTTGGTAAGATTTCGTGACTTTTTGTATAGCTCTTAATGGTTGGACGAGTGTCCCATGTAATGATAAAAAGTAAACAAATTACGTGTTGTAGATAAAGCTGTAAAGCGAGTCAAAGTATTGTACATACCGCTCGCAAGCTCTGTTTTCTGCGCATAGGACAACATAGGAATTAGGAATATGACATTTATTGATACGGGAATGTTATGAAAGATATAAATAAATTATTCATGTGCCGTTAGCCGTTTTTACGCTACAGACCCTCAAAAACCCATCTTTGTAGCGTACAGTATAATTTTATAGAAATTCCGTTGGCGTGGTTAAAATCTCCTCGCCAAGTCTTGGTCCAAAAGAGTAGGATACCAATTTTTTGTCCCACCACTTTATGTCCGTCTTGATTAGAGACGGTCATTGGCGTTTCAAAGTGAAGTTGTTAGGTTGGCAATACTAAAGAACCTAAATTAAATTTAGAGGCAATCATCAGCTAATTCTCCTTGGTGATGTGCCCACATAATTCATAAAAAATAAAGCTATTTAAATTTTGAGGCATTGTTGGCCAGGTTATATAAGGGTGTAGTTCCTAACTATACCCTTTTATCCAATACTTAAATTTGTTTGGTCCTGGATTTATAGAAGTAAATCTGCTGCAATTATTACATTGCAACTGATAAAATCTGTGGTTTATCTGATGAATTATGATTAACTCTACTCACACCTTTAAATTGTGTAATACCTATTAAAATAGCAGAAATAGCACTAAAACTTGGTTCACACCGCTGACACGCCGCTAAGGAGAAGAATCTGATAATTGCCTCTCAATTTAAATGAGGTCCTTTCGTATTGGCAATCTAACAACTTCACTTCAACTTTACGAATGACCGTCTCCAACATGAACCGTCATGATCTGGCGGGACAGAAATGTTTGTTTCAAAACTTTTTGGACCAAAGACTTGGCGGGGAGTCTTTACCACCTAATTGGTTTTTGGTTAGATTATTTATATCTTTCCGTGTTCATCAGAAATGTATGATGTATGTCAATCAATACTTTGTCGAATAAATGCCGTAATCTGATGTTTTTGTTGCGGTTTTTAAAACAATAATAATTATGGTACGCTACTTTTTATCTTTTCAAAGTTACCAAAAAGGCAATTTTCTCAACCGAATGAAAGGAATTTACTGTTGGTGCATCTGAATTGTTCTAAAGATATGTGGTCTTGAAATAATGAAATATAATAATAATTCTAAAATTGGAGAGCCCCAAGTTTTCTTTAAGAGAGATCTTATTGTACCACGAAACAATAATTATTTCTTTGGTCGAGTCCCCCTTATAAATTTGGGAGTACCATCCCCGGGAAAAAGAAAAAAAATGTTCCGTCACCTGTGTAAATTTAGAGAATACCACTCCCCTAAAAAATTGATATAATTGGCTCTAATAACCAAATATTAAGAAACACTTTTTATTCCCAAGGGAGTGAAAAATAACTTTTTACTCCCAAGGGAGTAAAAAAGTAACAAAAGTAACTTTTTCTCCTTTGAGAGTGAAAAGTGTTTCTTTACTCCCTAAAAACTAGTCAATAAACTTTACATTATACACCGTCTGGAGATAAAAGTACTTATATACTTTGTGAAATATGAGAATAAAACGTGCATGCAATCATTTCGAACGATTAAGTAAGTATACGCACGGCAAGGCAAGGTCCATCAAGGTGGACTTGGCGACTTTTTGCGTTAAAAGATTTAAATAAATGCGCATGTGGAAACGAATGTGGAAATTATTTAAAATTACACAACAAATTTTTATTAAGCTTGTCGTGCATTAACACTGTAATTGCTTATTATCAGCATGACACTGATAGAGCTATTTTTGTTGCCCTGCTTGGGATGCGACATACAATTTAAGTGGATTCTATTTGTATTAACTGTCATTTATTTGCATAACTATTTATCTCTAGCTTGAGATTTTGGAGCTGTACAGTCTACTGACGCTAACATTCTTCCAAGTTAGTTCGTAGTTAAATATTCTCAAGGACAATACGCTTAAACATATTAAGACGTGCCTTTAAAGTAAGATTCACCTATACAATTAAATCTGTTCAACTTGGTTACTGGTCAAGTGGTTTTTAGCACTTATAGCCTCCATTATTAAAATATTGAAAAAGAGGGACGACCAACACTTTATCACAATGTCTCTAATTCCTTTTTCAATTGAAAGAAGTCATTGGATGACATAACATGTTTCTATTTCTTTTGAGTCGGGCCTCCTAAAGTATGTAAGAGGGCCTCTTACAAATAGTTCGAGTGAAATAAATGAGTTATCATCAGTTAATACCTAATGATAACTAACAGATGATAACTTCAGGCTATTAGGTTTGATAACAAAGCTTTTTAGCCTCTACTAACAATTTTTCTCTACAGTAAAACTTATCTTGATTAAAGCTATTTAACCCTTAAGTGTATTGATTTATAAAAACAATAAAAGTAAAACAGTTGAAAAGGTTTAAACGCTACTAATCGCAAAAATTAGATCCTATAAGAAGAATTCACGAAATCCTTCAAGAAGAATTATCACAGGCGACTCAAAAATGCATCAACTTTGGATCCATGAAAACCGATAACTTGGTAATTAAGTTAAATAATAACTTATGTATATATGTATAAATGGGGCTCGATCTTCGCTTCCTCTAAACCTGAGTTATTTAGTAGAGTTTTATCTAACAAGAAGTCTTGGCAAATGACGCAAAGAACATTGCTCAAACCAGTTACAGACCTATAAAGTTTAAACAATTGATTTAAAGTTTACAATAAAAAGATCCTACCTTATCTGCAATTTAAATGTATTTTACAAAACTCGAAGTGAAACAATTGTTTAAAATGTCAACCAAACTGAAAATGCTATTGTCGTTATTAATACAACAGATCTACCTGATCATATACTGAAATCACGGCTCAAAATTTCACTTATTTTTACTCCTAATATTCACTATAATAAGCTGCCAAATATTTCATTAGGCTCCCTATCCTATTATTACCCAATAATCATAACAACACATGCTACATCCGGTCCGTTTCACAGCAGTGCAAGCCGCAGAAATGATTAAGGCCTTAGTTCACTCCCAACAAACACTACTAAAATACTTTTTTCCAAAATATGTTTTCTCCAAAATTAATGTGTATTTTGAAAAATTTATTTGTAATAATAAATAAAAGTCTTCTTCCATAAAAGCACTTACTTTTTTAAGAGGTTTTTGATTTAATACTATTGGACAGTTAGGCCTGTATAGTCATGGTCGTATAGTTAGGCCAACTTTCCTTTTGTCTCTATGTAGTTCTGTATGAAGTATACGACAGTTTTCTTTGTCTGGTCGGTTGTCAAGTTTTGTCATATGTTCTGATATAAGGTTAGGGTGGTCAAGTATTTGATTGTTATGTTGAAAAGTTGAGAGGTCTCTCCTGTGTATGCTTGGGGGCAGTCTTTATATGGTATTCTGTATATACCATTGCATCTTTAGGCATTAGTGAGGGGGTCTTTTAATTTTGAAAAATATTAAATGTAGAAACTAATAGGATTTTTTAGAGCAATTTTAATGTTGTAGTCTTTAAATTGTTTTTAATTTGGTATGTAGGGTGTCCTATGTAGGTAAGACAGTGGTAAGTAGGTAAGTTATTCGGTCTGTCAGTATCATTAGCAGTAATAGGAGATATTCTCACAAGTGGGTTATGGTAACGAAACAATAGGTTGGAGACTAGTCTATCAGGGTAATTTTCTCTAAGTATGTCCTTAATTTTGATGGTGGCTTCAGCTGTAAATTGTGGATCGCGCAAGGACAAATATCTGTGGAGAAGGTTTTTAATACAATTTATTTTATACAATTAAGGTTGATGGGATAAATAGTTTAAAAGTCTGCCAGAATAGGTGGGTTTGGTGTAATGTTTAATACGAAGGGTATTGTCAGGTGATTTAATGATTATTATATCTAAAAAGGGTATGGAAGAGTTATTTTGGATTTCTAAAGTGAATTTTAGATTTGGGTGGAATCGTTAAAACTGTCAAGAATTCACTTATTATTGATTTATTAATTATATTTATGTTTTTGTTTATTTATTTTAAATTTTATTATTTAATAAATATTATATTTATTGATAGTATTTATTACAATATAATCTTAAATTCTTAATTTTTCCATAACCCTTTTTTGTAGGCCTGTATTGTCATCCTTGTACTGTTAGGCCGGTATTGGCATCTGTGTACAGTTTGGCCTGTATAGTCATTTTCGTATAGTTGATCTGGTATTATCATTCTCGAACAGTTAAACCTGTATTGTTGTTACTCCTGTACAGGAAGGCTCTATGTACATTCTATGTAGTACAGTTATGTTTGCATTGTCAATTCGTAGGGTTAGTCCTGTACTGTCATCCTCCTGCAGTTAGACTTGTATTGTTATGTTTGTATATTTAGTCCGGTATTTTCATCCTCGATCAGTTGTGCTGTATCGATATTCCCGTTCAGTTAGCCCTGTATTGTAATTTTTCGTATAGTAAGTCCTTTATTGTCATCCTCAAACAGTTAGACCTGTATTGACATCCCTCTAAAGTTAGGCCTGTATCGTCAACTTCGTACAGTTCAGCCTGTATTTTTATTATCGTACAATTAGGCCTGTGTTGTTATTACCTGTGTTGGTATTTTCATCCTCGATCAGTTGTGCTGTATCGATATTCCCGTTCAGTTAGCCCTGTATTGTAATTTTTCGTATAGTAAGTCCTTTATTGTCATCCTCAAACAGCGAGACCTGTATTGACATCCCTGTAAAGTTAGGCCTGTATCGTCAACTTCGTACAGTTCAGCCTGTATTTTTATTATCGTACAATTAGGCCTGTGTTGTTATTACCTGTGTTGGTATTTTCATCCTCGATCAGTTGTGCTGTATCGATATTCCCGTTCAGTTAGCCCTGTATTGTAATTTTTCGTATAGTAAGTCCTTTATTGTCATCCTCAAACAGTTAGGCCTGTATTGACATCCCTGTAAAGTTAGGCCTGTATCGTCACCTTCGTACAGTTCAGCCTGTATTTTTATTATTGTACAATTAGGCCTGTGTTGTTATTACCTGTGTTGGTATTTTCATCCTCGATCAGTTGTGCTGTATCGATATTCCCGTTCAGTTAGCCCTGTATTGTAATTTTTCGTATAGTAAGTCCTTTATTGTCATTCTCAAACAGTTAGGCCTGTATTGACATCCCTGTAAAGTTAGGCCTGTATCGTCAACTTCGTACAGTTCAGCCTGTATTTTATTATCGTACATTAGGCCTGTGTTGTTATTACCATATTGTTAGGCATACAATGTAATCCTCGTACACTTAGGCCTGTAATGTCATCCCCGTACTGTCAGGGCTGTATGTTCATCCTTGTACTGGTGGACCTGTTTTGTTAAGCCTATTTTAAATAAGCCTGTATAGTTATAACAAAACAGTATTTATTTGCCTGTTTAGTTTAGCATGTATTGTCGTTCCTGTACAGTTTGGTCTGTATTGACGTCCTCGTACAGTTAGGGCTGTATTGTCATCTCTGTTTAATTAATGATGCATTGTCATCCTCGTTCAGTTAGGCCTTTACTGTTATGCTAGACCAGTTGGGCATGTATAGTTAGTTTTTTAGGCATGTATTCCTGTGTGTTTATCCTTTTACCGATGGAATCCTCTTTTGTTAAGCCTATATTGTCATCCTTGTACAGTAAATCCTGCCTTGTCATCCTTGTACAGAGAGGACCGTGTTGTCACCTCTGTACAGTTAGGCCTCTTTTGTCATCTACGTAAAATAAGGCCTGTATTGGTATATTTGTAAAGTTAGGCCTGTATTGTCCTCTCCCTTCAGTGGGCCTGTATAGCAGTCTCCGTACAGTTAGGATCGTATTGTCTTTTTCGTACAGTTGGGCCTGTATTGTCTTTTTTTTACTGCTTGGCCTGTATTGATTTTCGTGCGATATTCCTGTATTGTTATTCGTGTACAGTTAGGCCTGTATTGACATCCTTGTACAGTTTAGCCTGTATTATCATCCTTGAACAGTTAAGCCTGTACTGTCATTCCTGTACAGGAAGGCCTGTATTTACATCCTAATACAGTAAGGCTGTATTATCATTTTCGTACAGTTAGGACTGCATTGTTATTGCTGAATAGTTAGGCCAATACTGATATTCCTGTACGGTTAGGCCTGTATTGACATCCCCGTACAGTTAAGCCTGTATTGTTATCTGTGTACAGTTAGGCTTGTATCGTAATCTTTGTACAGTTAGTCTGGTATTGTCATCCTCGAACGGTTAGACTGTATTGTTAGTACCGTACAAAAGGTTCTGTATTATCATCTTCGTACAGTTAGTCCAGTAATAAATCTCAGTACAGTTTAGCCTGTATTGTTATTTTCATAAATTTAATTTTGTATTGTCATTCTCGAATAGTTAAGCCTGTAATGTTATTCCTGTACAGGTAGGCCTGAAGGTACATCCTAGTACAGTTATGCCTGTATTGTCAATTTGTAGGGTTAGTCATGTACTGTCATCCTCATACAGTATTGTCATTTTTGTATATTTAGTCCGGTATTGTCCTCCTCGATTTGTTCAGTTAGTCCTGTATTGACATCTTTGTACAGTTAGGCCGGTATTGTAATTTTTTGTATAGTTAGTCCTTTAATGTCATCCTCAAACAGTTAGGAATGTATTGTCATTTTTGTACAGTTGGTCCTGTATTGTCATCCTCGAAAGGTTAGGCCTGTATTGTTATTCCTGTACGGTTAGGCCTATTTTGACATTCTTGTAACGTTAGGCTTGTCTTGTCATTTTTGTATAGTTAGTCCTGCAATGTCAGCTTCGTACAGATAGGCCCGTATTGTCATTATTGTACACTCAGGCCTTTATTGTCATCTCCGTACAGTTAGGCTTGTATTGTCATTTTTGTATGATTAGTCCTGTATTGTCAATTTCATACAGTTGGGCGTGTAATGTCATTTTTGAACAGTTAGTTCTGTATTGTCATTTTTGTACAGTTAGTCCTGTATTGTCATTTTCATACAGTTAGTCCTGTATTGTCATTTTTGGATAGTTAGTCCCGTATTGTCAGCCTTGAACAGTTAGGCATGAATTGTCATCTCTTCAGTTAGGCTTGTATTATGATTTTAGTACAGTTAAATCTGTATTGTCATCTTTTCAGAGTTAGGCCTTTTTTGTCATCCCTCTACCGTTAAGCTTGTATTTCTATTTGCTCATTTAGTCTTGTATTGTCATCTTTCAAAATTTAGGTCATCCTCGTACAGTTAGGCTTGTTTTGTAATTTTTGTACAGTTAGTCTTGTATTGTCATTTTTGTACAGTTAGTCTTGTATTGTCATCTTTCAAAATTTAGGCCTGTATTGTCATCCTCGTACAGTTAGGCTTGTTTTGTAATTTTTGTACAGGTTAGTCCTTTTTGTACAGTTAGTCTTGTATTGTCATTTGTACAGTTAGTCTTGTATTGTCATTTTTGTACAGTTAGTCTTGTATTGTCATTTTTGTACAGTTAGTCTTGTATTGTCATTTTTGTACAGTTAGTCTTGTATTGTCATTTTTGTACAGTTAGTTTTGTATTGTTATCTCTAAACATTTAGGCCTGTATTTTCATCCCCGTACAGTTAGGCCTGTTTTTAACAAGGAAAAAGCACTGACATTTAGTATATTAAAACCATCAGCTCTTCTTCTATTCTTTCTGAGCAAACAAGATGCCTTACTGGAAAAATTGAAGTCTTAATAAAAAAAATGTCATTAAATTTGATGCTGGGCTCTGTCAGGCCATATCGCTGCTCCTCCTTAGTAAGGGAAAAATGCCTCGATTAATATTTAGAATATTACGAAATCGCATCGCTTTGGATTGGAATCTTCAGTTTTAATGCTAGTGATCACCCACCCACTTATTTACCACGTTCGATTGTGCTTAACAGATCATTCCCCGTTTTACATGAATTTTAGGTGTGCCATTGATGACGGTTAATGAATGAAACAATTGTTTCTTAATAAATAAATATATACTTTTTTGCATCATTATGATTAAAATAAATAAGAATGAGGTGTTATGTACATCGGATCTCCCTATGGGATTCGCTCTTTCCCTCTACCTCGAATTTCCTTCGGTTGTCGTCAGACTGCGAACCAGTTAACGCACTGATTAGGCTTAGTGCAGCAGAGATAAAACTCTGGTTATCTGACAAGTTTGTGCGTGTGGTGATTGGATGAATCTTTGTGTGCTTTTTTATTAAAAGCAGGTATCCGTGAAAATTTAAACTCAATAATTGATTTATGTTTATTTAAATCATATATGCACGTTGTTTCGTAGAAAATTAACTAATGCTGTTAATATGAGTTAACTTAGCACTTTCTTTTAAATATTTCCGTGTATTTTATTTTATGGAAATAAAGCTAATTTTCGTATTATAGTTAATTTCGACACCACAGGTCATACTTAATACGCCCTTAATATACGGGCAATCAGGTTCGTAGCCGCTTCGCTACACGGCATCAATTTTCGTATAATTTTTTGTTTTATTATTTATAATTTGTTACATTTATACATTGCTAATACATGAAATTTTGCCATTTATTTAGCGAATTTTCATCGCTATGGCTGTGTCTATGGCAATAGCCCCTTCTGGACCTTATAGACGTATATATGTATACAACAATGTATATGTAGTATTAATTTATTACACCTACTGTTTAGTAAAAGATACCATCTTTCTACGCATCGGTGATGAAGTCATAATTGCACCACTCAGGATGCTCCAGTAGAGCTGATACCGGTTTCTATTGTTTCAGAGTGACCACGACTTTAAGAATACCCCTTCGATGTTCTTTCGCTTCGCTGGGGTTCCGTGAGAACAATTTTCGTCTTGTCTGTCCGGAACAGTAGGCTAAGCAGGGCGAAACACGAGGTAGGGGCCCCTCTTCAATACTACCTCCTCACCCTCCAGCACTACTGAACAACTTATGTACTTGTGGTCATCGACAGAGACATTTTGTACCGGCTTGAACATTTCAGACAATTATTTTTTTTTAAACGGGGAAACCCCCCAAATAAAGCAAAAAAAAAATAGAAATGATAGTTGTCAAAATTTGTAGGGCCATAGGTTACAGTTGAAAATTCTTTTAGTTTTATTACTAGGTTTACCGACTTGTTTAGAACAAGATATGACACGGGTAATTCTAGCGAGACCATTAATAAATCCAACAGATTGCTGTTTGTTTTCATAATTTCATTTGACTCATACACTAAAAGCTGATACTACTCTAGAGACAAACTAAGTACTATTTATGACACATTAAACAAACATAAAAATTCATAATGTATAAATATATATATATCGGTAATATTTTATTTTAAAAGTGGTCGGGGAGGGGGGGGGGGGGTCATGCCATGCAATCCATTACAAATTTAAAATATAAAAAGTATCAACAAAAAAATTAAAAATTATTAGTTCGTGATTAAAACTTTAAATTGTGCAATTCATCAGTTACCCTTATATTTCAATTTTATTTTATTTTATTTTGGTGAAATAAAAATCTCTAAAATTTTCTATCCTACGATATCTGGTGATATCATGCAGACTTTTTTTTCATTATTTCAATTATTAACTATTTAAAAAATAATTATAAGTAGAAATGTGATAGATATTGGAAATGAAATAATAAATATATAGGTATAATATTAAATAAGTAAATTATTAAATTTAAACTTGGGGGACACATAGGGGTACAAAGACTCTATTAACCGACCTTTTTACTTTATTTCTTGTTTTTAAATAAAAAAGAAATCAAAACAAAATAAAATAATAATTCTTAATCATTTAATTTTCATTTGTTTTTTCTTACTATTCTTTTTAATATTCATTTTTAGTAGCACTCATATGTTAATTATTAATAATATATATTTGTAGGAATTACTCTATAAGATTATGTAATTTAATTCTTCTGAGGTAGGTTGTTTAGGTTTACATTATTCCCTGCAATACAGAACGTGAAATGCAAAATATGTATCCACTCTAAAAAGTTCTAAAGTAAAAATCCTTGTTGTAGATGAACCTTGTTAAATGGCAAAACTGTTTTAAGAGTATAACCTTCTTTTTATCCATTTATTTTTTCATTACTAAAGATATATACATAGAGATATTATTACTAGAGGGACCCTATAGGTTTAATTGTTAAACATCAAAAAAGTAACCTGACCACCTTCTATTATAAATAATATCAAAGAGTTAGTACAAAAGTATAATAACTTATATAGAAGAATGTTAAAAATACAATTCAAAACACGAAGAATGTACGGGAAACCAAAATCGATTGATTTGTTATAACCTTAACTCAGTCTTGAAGGGGTTTTATGAGTTACACAGAACCCCTGAGAGCCCAAAAAGATGTTTCAGGCCTCTCAATGTATTGATATAGGCTATGCTCCCTCTAGTATATTCTCTATAATAATAGAGATATATACTAGAGGGGGCATAGCCTATCTCAATACTCTAAAAGGGTTGTGTGTAACCTCATTGAAACCTCCTTTAAAAGTGAGTTAAGGTTATAATGTATGAATTATTTTTTGGCTTCCTGTACATTGTTTGTGGTTTGATTTGTATTTTAAGGTATTAACTTCTACTACAAATTTTATTTTGTTTATTTAATTAGATCATTAGTCGAAGGGTAATTTCTCGATGTTTGAAAATTCAACCAATAGGCCTCCTTAAATTTTAATATCTCTATGTTTACAGTCAAAATTAAATTTTAAATAATTATTTGAATTTTTTTTAATAGAATAATAATAACGACCTGCCTATTTTGGTAAAAATACACAAAATATTCCTTCCAACAGTTCAACGTATGATGAACAATTTTACAACTGTGCAGTAAACTTTATAAAAAAAGGTAAAATTAAACTAATTTTAAAAAACTTTTTTTGTAAATAATATTTATTTTATTATTACTCTTTACCTAAAAGATAGCAATGACTACATGGCTGTAAATGACTTTTTTTTTACCTCACCTCCATTTACTAAATTGCTTCGCTTGCCAGTAAATATGGTCGCTTCGGTAAAAAAACAGTCACAGCCTTGTGGTATAGAATATTATTTCATTATTCTATATTTAATTCTTTGAAATAGAATAATTATACTTATTGTACCATCTACTTATACCAAATACTTGTTTTCATTGATTCAAAACGAATATACTAAACATAATGTAGAAATCCGTTTAATACATAAAGTAAAGTTTCCAAAAGAGTTTACATGACGTCAGTCATATAGGTTACATGGCGTTAGTCATGTAGGTTACATGGCGTTAGTCATGTAGGTTACATGACGTTAGTCATATAGGTTACATGACGTCAGTCATATAGGTAACATGACGTCAGTCATATAGGTAACATGACGTCAGTCATATAGTTTACATGACGTCAGTCATATAGGTTACATGACGTTAGTCATGTAGGTTACATGACGTTAGTAATATAGTTTACATGACGTTAGTCATGTAGGTTACATGACGTTAGTAATATAGTTTACATGACGTTAGTCATGTAGGTTACATGACGTTAGTCATATAGGTTAAATGATTGGTTGTGCTCTTTACATGACGTCACAGACATCTGCTCGCCGGCACGACAGAAAAATAGAATGAAATGTTAAAAATATTTCAAATCATTTTTATACTAAAAATTACTAACGAGATCGTGTAAAGCTTTTATCACAAAGACGTTAGTAGTAAAATAAAATGAATAGTTGTGTGTGTATGTTTCATTATAAAACAGAAATAATTAGCTTATCATGTAGGTAACTTACTTGTATGTTGTACTTGCATAGGACAACATGTACTGTGTCTTATTATTTCCTTCAAGCCTCTTATGTTGTTCTTTATTAGGTTTAATGTTACTTATAAGGGGTATCGTGTTTAAGATTTTAGACAGGAAAAAAGGAAAATGTCGAGAAGGAAGGTAATGGTGGCTGTCGAGCCATCTGAGCATCTCGGCTTTACTCTTAGCGCCATCCATGCCAGTAATACTGACCATTTATATCTAATTCATATTATACAGAAAGGAATTCATAGAGATCAGTTTCTTTTCTTTATCAGTAAATAATCATAGAGTATACTAGCTTAGACTGTTTAGGAAAACGCCTACTCTTTACAGAATTGACCACAACGACTAGTCGAACCTTGTAATTACGATTGAACTAATACTAATAACAAGGTACCTAACAATTTTACTTTCTAGGTTTGCCAAAAAACAAATTATTTTGTCTTTGAGAAGTCTTGGAACTAATTAATAATTTAAAATATGATCGATTACTTTTGCTCGACTCTCGGAAGATCTAATTAATGAGTCCCCCTCCGCAAGGACTTCGCAACAAAATTAGGTATTTTACTCAAAAACCCTCGAGAGCTACATAATTTTTCTTTTCCAGCAAAACCTTCCGGGAGAATAGAGTATCTTACTTTAAATACTTGGCAAACTAAATGCTTTGTCTTGTTCGACAAGTTAATATAGCTTAATAAAAATCCGTCGGCAGCTACATGATTTATCTTGTTAATCAAAGCCGGGAGCAATGTCTTGTATCTTACACTCTAGTGTAAGATAGTTTGCCTAAGTTCTAACTCAGGCAAACTAAATGCTTCAGCAAAGCTTCAAAAGCAAATTAATATACCTTACTCAAACATTCTGGGAATAATTTATCATTTTTAGCATAGCCTTAGAAGGCAATACATATGTCGTAATCACCACTGCGGAGAGTTAAATAATATATCTACTTTAGCTAAGCCATAAAAGTAAATTGACATATCCGACTCAAAAATGCTAGAAATTTTCATGATTTATCTTTATAAACAAAAAAGAAGAAAATTAATATATTATACTTAAAACCCAAAAGGAGACAAATTACCCACACACACACACACACAGATATATATATATATATATATATATATATATATATATATATATATATATATATATATATATATATATATATATATATATATATATATATATATATATATTATATATATATATATATATATATATATATATATATATATATATATAATTATTTGTGTGTGTGTGTATACAATTTGTCTCCTTTGAGGTTATAATATATTATTTTTTTCTTTTTTGCTAATGAAGATAAATCATGAAAATTTCTAGCATTTTTGAGTCGGATATGTCAATTTACTTTTATGGCTTAGCTAAAGTAGATATATTATTTCTCTCCGCAGTGGTGATTACGACATATGTATTGCCTTCTAATGCTATGCTCAAAATGATAAATTATTCCCAGAATGTTTGAGTAAGGTATATTAATTTGCTTTTAAAGCTTTGCTGAAGCATTTAGTTTGCCTATGCTAAAAATGATACCCATAGGAAAATGATTTATCTTTTAGCTAAGTCTTAGGAATAAATTTTTAATCCGTCAAGAGCTAAAAAATTATCTTCTTATTTTATGATAATGCATCCAAGCGTTAGGAGTGAATTTAATACCTAAAGACCAGAACGGTTTATTTTTGAGGCAAAGCCTTAAGAATATAATTACAAACCCTATAGATCTAAATTATTTATCTTCTTTATCAAAGCTTTAGAAGTATAAATTTAAAATCCCAAAAGAACTAAATTATTTATTTGTTATCAGCAAAGCCTTAGAAGTAATTTAATACCCTTACAGAGCTCAATGATTTGTTTCAAGTCTTAAGAGCAAATTTAAAACCCTAAATTAATTTATCTTCTACAGCAAAGCCTTAGGATTAAATTCAAAAACCCCATAGGTTTAAATGATTTATCATCATCAGCAAAAGCCCTAACAATAAAATTTAGAACTCTA
Organism: Microvelia longipes; assembly: GCA_018340805.1. NCBI lineage: Eukaryota > Metazoa > Arthropoda > Insecta > Hemiptera > Veliidae > Microvelia > Microvelia longipes. The sequence continues at coordinate 33,180,351 of JACMZG010001893.1, read as the reverse complement.
CATAGCTAAATGATTTATTTTCTACGACAAAACTTTGGTAGCAAATTAAAAAACCCTAAAACTCTAAGCTAAATAAGCTAAATGATTCATATTTTCAGCAGAGCCATAGAATTAATTTACCCAGTGTTTTACAAAAAATGGTCGTATATATATATATATACACAGTATGTCCACGGATTGGGTTGTGCCTACATTTAAAAAAAGGCAAAAAGTCACTCTTAACAAAAGTTAAGATAAACTAAGATTTTACATAAATATTTTGTACCCTGTACCTTTAAGTACCATTATTTTGAAAATCTGGTATTGTTTATAAACTTATGTATTTGCTATAATAAAACAAGCTTTTCCGAGAAAAATGTTAAAATAATTTTTTTTGTCAGGCCCCCTTCGCAGTCCATCGTAATTTAGACCCAAAACTAAGACAAATATAAAAAAATGTTTTTACGTTTAAGATTAGTAAATTATTGATGCTTTTAATTACTATAAATATTATTATAAATTCTTAAGTAGGAGGCCAACAACTTTGTGTAGGGGAAGTGGGCAAATAAATTGTATTATTTTTATGACACATTTCATATATTTCTTTATTTTTATATACAGTATTTCCTGGTATATGAAAATAAAGAAATATATAAATACATACAGACACACACTTATACACACACACACAACATATATATAATATATATATATATATATATATATATATATATATATATATATATTGTGACGATGCACATATATATTATAACGGCTTGGGCCCCGTTATAATATATATATATATATATATATATATATATATATATATATATATATATATATATATATATATATATATATATATATATATATATATATATGGCTATTGGTAAAGTTCTTAGAACGCTCCAATTATAAATAAAGAGAAAGAATAATTGTGATTATTGTGCCTGATGAGAGGGAATCCTAAATTTTCATGTACATTTTCGTCTCTTATAATCATAGGTTATTTATTATTTAAAGGCACGCAGGTATATAGTATAATATGAAATGTCTCAAGTCGAGAGTTTGGCCCAAACAAGCATTCCCGAAAAATAGCTACATCATTTTCTTAACTTGTCATGATTTCAAATAAAATAAATATATATTTTTATTAATCTCTATCCTAATGTAACTTAATGATTTGGCACTTATTTTTTTAGCAATTATTTTCCCTTAGGCGTATCTAACGAACTATTATACTCTTTCAGATCAAATAAAATATTTGATTACAAACTTTGATCATATTTTAAAATTTATTTTTAAAATGGGGTAGTTTCGGTGGTATGATATAGTTGAAAAGATTTGCTCTGGGAAATATACATCGTTTAGTGACAATGATAGCTTACCTACAGTTAGTTCTATATGGGCTTAATTATGTATTTTATATATTATAAGATAGTAGCCCTAGGAGGTTCAATTTCTTCTAGGCTCTGAAAACTAAAGAACAAATGTGTTGGACACATATGTTCTTTAAAAAAAGAAATATTTTTACGTGCAATTCGTTACTAAAATGCTGCTATTTTAAAATTGTAACCAATCTTTGAATGAATGTGATTATAGCCATAATATTCAATAACAACGTTACAACGGTTTCTTAATTTAAACTGTTTAAAAGGGTGAAATCCATATATATATATATATATATATATATATATATATATATATATATATATATATATATATATTATATATATATATATATATATATATATATATATATATATATATATATATATATATATATAGAAAAACTATATATACCCTCTTCCGTGATGCCATTTAACGTGTTTTCACTTAGAGTTGTGATTGTATCCAAGCATTACACGATGAAAGAAACAAAGCTCAAGTATTACTCTTTCTTTGACAATAGATATGAGAGGCAGTATTCTGACACAGATTCCTGTTTGTAGTTAAAGATTAAATAAAAAACACAGACAACATTTAATTACCATAAGTTCGACAACTCACAGTGGCCATATTCATACGTTTTACCTTATAATTCAAAAAACCTAGTATATTAAATATATTAATTACAAAAATTATTACTTCGCAAGAAAAAGTAAAATTTATAATTAAGGAAACATCCTAGAAAATTCTTCGATAAGTGTTATCAGTACATTTTCTTTAAATTTTGATTTCACATTTTTATATTTTTATATAAGGGCTAAACCCCCTAAATTAACCCTTTAATTGACACTAAAATTAAATTATTCCTTAAAGGAAGCCGATAAAATAAAATTATAAGCACTATTTTCTTCTCGCATTACTTTCAGTTGTAAAATGTCGAAGCGGGTAGATCATGCCATAAATAATTGATAACATCTAATTCCAATGAGTACTACCCTTAAAAACACATGCGATTTCAAATGTTTTTTCTTGTTGGAGCGTGGAAATCACAAAAAAAATTTTTTGTCAATCTACACAATTCTAAAAACTTGGGTATATTATAACGATATTATTCTTATATTTGAATACATTGGGTCAAAGACTTAATAATACTGCTTGTGTATGTAGGTTTTAGTTTATGTCATGGTCCTTTAATGTGGTTACTTAATATAGCAATTGAAAAATTTATATTGGGTTCTCGACGTCTCAAGCTTGCAGTATGCCACTAGTCTTAAAATTAAGTAAACAATCATAGGTATAAAAAAAAAAACAGAACGGTAAATATAAACTCAAAGATAAATCTTATTTACTAACGGCACCGCACGAGACAAGCAACCCTACAGGAACTGATTTACGTGAATCGCTCTTCGGTCAAAGAAATGACCGTTGCACTTATACTATAAGACAAATAGTCAAAGCCTCTCGATTATCCTCGAAGGTATTACGGCTTAACTTATTCAAATTAAAAGGTAAAAATGTATGAATATGATGTAAGCTGAGGAATGCGTATACATACTTGTAGTGTGGTATGGCGACTCCTTAGAAAACATAGCGACTTGATGAGAGTAGTCATGAGCCCTATCAGCATGAAGCCAGGGGGTATGGAACGGGGTTACCAAGCTCACCCGTAAACCCAAAGCTGAAAATCGTCCCAACAGAAACAAAAAATCCCGAAAAAATACACATTAAACAGAAAAAAATACATCAGTCCAAAAAAATGAAAAAAAGAAAAATAAACATCCTTATTAAAAATTGTACATTTTTTTTAAAAAAATTATATTCATTAAATTTTGGTGGTTATTAGAGTTTGTTTTGATATTGATAAGCATTTTCAAGTATGTAAACAATATTTTTTTTGTTTATTTTAATTGTGCTGAGTAGATTGATGTGTTTATATTTTATTTTATATAATATACTCTTTAATAATTTGTTTTACAGAAAAAATATGGGAAGAATTTGAAATAATAAAAGAATTAAGGTACTTATAATAAAAATATGATATAAACATAATTTATATGTATAATAGATATAAAGCATATATTTAAAAAAGTTTGAACAAAGCTTTTAATAGTATTCTAATAAATTATAATAATTTTAAAATTATATTTAAATTTTATTAATAAACTCGTTTTGAAAAGAATTTGTTTCTATATAAATTTATTCAGCTCAGGTGAAGGAAGAAGGGCCGGTCTATCAAGTAGAAAGTTTATTGGTTTGAGTGCGGCCAGGAGAAGATCTAATTACCAGATACAATAAAGCGCAGCCTCACAGCGCCACTGTACTACTTAGAGTCCTCAATATAAAATTAATAAGACATTTAAACTAACATCTGGGTTAAAAAAAATTGAAGTATGGTTACTGAATATTAGATGCAACAGGAAATTATGAAAATTGGTTAATTAATTTATTAGAAGGCTTCGACAGATGAAATTGGGAAAGGTAAGTTCCGTATTAATCAATAGTTTAAAACTTTTTATTAGAGCGTTTGCAACGAACTGTTATAGGTTAAACTTGACACGAAGTGCTTCCGCTAGTAACAAAATTACTATCTCTGATTGAACAACAGTGAAGTGGTTTCTATCTGAGATATTGTTGAAAACCAGATATCCAACTGACGCCTGTGGCATGGTTCTAACACTGTGTACAAGCTAACCCGGACCGCAATGAATACATTTTGGGGCTTGAATATGTTAAAATTGTTTCTCTTAATTAAAGTAAACAAACGTAAAAAAGTAACTAATGGCACACAAATGAGCGACTGGCAAGAACAGAACAAAGTTTACATGTTTGGCATTGATTGCCATACTCCTGGGCTAAACCTTAATCTCTGCTTCTTAAACAGGATGCCTATGATTTCATTAAAACGCGACACGTGATTTGCATTTTCGGCTGCTTGAACTTATCGAAAACTTAAAGTTAGTCCTTGGCAACACGATTAGCCTGTAAAAATACTAAAGCAATATTAAATTTGGCCTCTACTATTTTAAGCTCTACCATCTCTCTCTCGCTATATATATATATAATATATATATATATATATATATATATATTATATATATATATATATATATATTACATCGTAAATCACCTAAGCTAATAAGTTTAGTAACACATAAATAAATATTACATTAAATTTGTTTTACAAACAATTAAGTTTTGCTCAAACTTTAAAAATACAAAAAGTGAGTTATAAAAAAAAATCAAATAAATAAAGCAAGTGTTTTCAATAGATAATTAAGATAAATTTTCCCAAAAAAATGAACAAGTGTGAAGGAATCTACAGTGATGGGGCTACCTCGTGTCCGTGCGTGGTGCGGTGGGTTTTATGTGAGAGTGCACTTGTCAAAGGCAGTTCTGAAACATAAGGAAATTACAGAGTGACAGTGTCTGGGTGCGCTAGTGTCCATATCTTGTGTCGTGTGCATGCCTAACATAAGTTTTATTCAACATTTTTTCAATTTAAAAAATAAAAAAAAACAGACAAGTTTGTCTTTTTCGGTTTCTCTAGTAGCCACCGTAAAAATATTCATAAAGTAAAAAATTAACTTAATTTTCAAATTTTATAAAGTCCATATTAACTTTTACATTGGGGTGTGAGATGGTAATGTATTCTACACTCTCTACACCATAATATGAAAGCGAGTAAGGTTATTTCTTAAGTATAAAGACAGAATTAATTTTTTAGGTGTGCCTTTATTATTTGCATTTTATTCAAGGTCTTATCGGTAAAGTAGCTTTTCACGCAACCTGCTCTAGGTCTTCCGCAGTTTTATTGGACTAAGAAACCCGGCTTAGATCGAACCCATCACAATCTAATCGGCCATAAAACCAATATCCTCAAAAAATGAAAATCATGATGTAAAGTATGATTGTATGAGATATTTGAAATATTAGAAGTTGTAATAATACGTTATTGGTCCACGAAAAATTTAATGGGAGATCAAGTACATAGAGGACTAGTCCACGGAGAAAGAGTACATGGAGAACAAGTACAAGAAGAATGAGTACATGGAGAAAAAATTCATGGAAAACGAGTACATGGCGAACAAGTACATGGAGAACGAGTTCATGAAGAACGATTACATGGAGAACGAGTACAAGGAGAGCAAATTCATGGAAAACGAGTTCATGGTGAACAAGAACATGGAGAACGAGTTCATGAAGAACGATTACATGGAGAACGAGTACAAGGAGAACAAATTCATGGAAAACGAGTTCATGGCGAACAAGTACATAGAAACGAGTCATGGCGAACAAGTTATGGAGAACGACACATGAAGAACGATTACATGGAGAACGAGTATACGGAGAACGATTACATGGAGAACGAGTAAATGAAGAACGAGTACATGGAGAACGAGTTCATGGTGAACAAAACATGGAGAACGAGTTCATGAAGAACGATTACATGGAGAACGAGTATACGAAGAACGAGTAGATGGAGAACAATTACATAAAGAACGAGTATATAGAGAACCATTACATGGAGAACGATTTGATAAAGATCTAGTTGATGAAGTACGAGTACAAACTGTCGTATACTGACTAAGTAGTCATTAAATATTACATAGCAATCTATCTTGCCTTAAACCCTATCACCAAAAACCATGCTTCAAACCCCAGCAATAAACCTTGCCTAAAACCCAAACAAATAACATGTCAAAACCCCAGCAAAAATCCAACAAATTAGGTTATTATGTCAACATTCTTGAATTGGCCTGGTCAAGCAATCATAATTCTAGAAGCAAGATTTATGTTCAGAATTTCAATTATAAAAGGCAGCATCGCTTTATTAATTTTACATGGCAAAGGAAAGGTTTTTCTCTCTCCTCTATCTCTGGTTAGATCAAAACTGTTTGAAAGATTGGGTACAGTGTACCTCAGAACGTTTCCTCATTACTTCGAAATTGTTTCGCTCAAGCTCAATGTGTTATGGCCAATATGTCAATATGTTATTATGGCCAAGACCTTAAGGGCGTGTTACTTCGGCCTCCCTGCACTTGACCTCAACATGGAAAGTTAGGTCTACATTGAGAGTGAAATAACTGTTTATATATATTATGACATTCGTCTTATTTTTATATTATGACATTTGTCATTTGTTTATATTATGAAATTTTATGGCCATAATTCAAAACGTAAACAAACTTTAGACAATAATTTTATAAATAGCAATATGTATTATTTATGTTCGCTAAAGTGTCTTAAAACTACTTATAAACATTTCTTTTGTATTTTAGTAACTATCAAATGCTAAGTGTCAACTCATATCTTTAACTTTCAGATGTATAAATAAAGGAAAATTAAAAATTGAAAGTCATAACTTTAAAATAGAGCCAATAACACTCAAACACACACACACATTATGATGGAAACCAGATAGATTTAAAACGCCTAAAAGAGATTATACTGAAATTGAAGATTTTTGAATTTTTAGAGTGAACACAATAATTTTCTTATATATACATACGATAGTAAGCGAGGAAAAGTAAAATGAATTTGTCACAAACTTAATAACATGAGAAAAGAGAACTAATTAACTTCCATAAAAGAATTATAGCTTCCGTAAAATTCACCTACATTAATAAACTGGGAGAGGGGGCGCCAAAAGTTACTACAAAAATGTTATGCATTTGAGAGGTAAAAAAAGGGTTGGAGCAGTGGATTAAGGTCTTCCAGAGGAAGGTAAGATGTCACCGAGATTTCAAGCAAAATAGCCAAAACCTAAGACAGTTCTTATTGTAATTGTGTATTAGTCCAAGAGCCAGGCCTAAAAAATGTGACTCATTTTGTACTATTTCAAACCAAATTTTTCTGAGAATATACCTTTAATTATTAAGGAAAAGCATAGTCTGCCTATCCAGAGTGGAGCCCTTCATATGAATGCGCTCACTAAAATAATAGAAAATCGCACAAATTCCAGTTTTCTTATAATAAGTGGTTCCCTGTAGGTCGTGTGCAAAACACAAAGAGAACTTTATTTAAAGCTGATAAAATTTCCTATAAAACCAGTGTTTTTTCGTCAAAATCAGATAAATACAACTAAAGTTATGACATTTGTTAAATGACCAAAAAATGCACAAAAAGTCAATAATTTCGCATTGTTTTTGAAAAAGCTATAACTTTGATTGCTGTCACTCAATTTTGTTGATTAAACACTCGTTTTATAGAACATTTTATCACCTTTAAAAAATGTTCTCTTTATGTTTTGCGCACGACCCACAGGGAACCACTTATTTTAAGAAAACTGAATTGTGTGCTTTTTCTAAAATTTTGAGCATGCGCAGCGCAATCATATGAAGGGCCACTCTGGATAGGCTGACTATATTTTTTTAATAATTTAAGGTATTTTTTTTAGAAAAAAGTGGTTTGAAGTAGTACAAAATGAGTCACATTTTTTAGGTTCGGCTATTGGACTATATGGTTTTAACAATCCTTCAATAAATTAAAATTTGGAATGAAGTCAAGTTCTTGCACGTGTTCAAAGAAAAGGGTTTTGAATGCAGCGCTGACATCCCGTCTCCTGCGTAGTTCATAGTAAAACCAAGAACGTGAACACAGATCTTCAAATGTACAGAGTTAAGAGTTGTCCATTCGATATTTATTGCTTAGAACAGCAGATTGTTCCATTCCAAAGGTTTTGACACAGTGGTATTGACTTTTTACAACTTAAGAGGGGATGGAAACCCATAATCTAAGTCATAACAATATTTTAATTTATGATTCAAAATTCCAGTTGAAAATTCACGAATTAGCAGCGTTTTATGATTAACAGGCATTTATGAAGTAAGAACAAGTTTGATGAATAATGTAGCTGCGTCATTTGGATCGGATCCGGCAGTTCTCGCCGAAGCGGACGTCTTTTCTCTCCAACTCGACAAACTCTTCCTCTTTACTTGTTCTGGGTAAAACAAAGCATTTCATAATCTCTTAACTTTTTAACTCGTTTAGTATCAAGAATTTCAGTAGCATCCTTTCTACATTAATCACTCCGACGTGGCATCAAGATTTGTTTTTACACTGCTTAAGCCTAGAATAGCGCATTATACCACCAAATTGTTTGTCTTTAAATACTTTATAAAGATACGTCATAGAATCACTTCCAATAAAAATAGTCATACGACTCAAATTCATACCTTACATAAAAATTAATATGGACTTTAAAAATAAAATTAAAATCTATTAATACTTAAAGAAATATAAATAAAAATATAATGAATATATTGATTAATCTTAGGCTTATAACTCAACATGCCGGTTACTTTGTTAAGATAGTAAAGGGAAAAAGATAAAAGACTTTTACCTATGCAGGGATTGTGATTTACCAAACTGACGATTCTTTCGCATCTCTTCTTCATGTGATTGTTCGGGCAAATGCAACCGAACATCGGCGTCAGTCTTATTTTCGTCCATGCTTCGTGACATAACTCTCTGTAACAGATGATCAAAGACACTAATAAAAATAAAACTTTCACAGGCAACCGAGTTAATCTTTTTGCATGTTTCTCTTGAATTTCAAAGCTTTTTCACGAATGGGATAGGTGATTCGTTCTTCGGAGAATAGGTTTGGCGAAACACATAAAAACGCATACATACATACACACTCATTATATATATATATATATATATATATATATATATATAATATTATATATATATATATTATATATATATATATATATATATATATATATATATATATATATATATTTGTGTGATCATAATTACAAATGATTTTTTTACAAGATTATTAGAAATCTATTTATACAATATTAACCTTGTATTCAAAATATTCATAATTACTTTAAATATGTAAATGTTCACACAATATAATTGTGCGAGAGACACAATATATTGTGTCAACTATTCATGTTTTGAAAAACTCGGTAGTATCAAATGATATATGTAAATGTTCATTTACACGAAGGACTGATGAGATGAATGCATAAACAAATTTTAAAAATTTTAACTCGGTACATTTTTATGACATTTTAAAACATAGTTGTAATACAGCGATCCTTAATAGAAAAAGCCCTGAATTTTCCCTTATAGTAGAGTTTAAAATGCTAAAAAAACTTGAGACCATAGGTGGCTTTTTAGATAATTTCGTTGATAAAACAAATTACTTGTGTGCAAATAAAGTGTATTCAATTGCAAGATAAAAATTTCCTGTTGGGTTAAATAAATTTAAATTACATTACTTTAGCGCTACCCAACACATTACAATATATCTTTATGCTATCCTCAAAAATAAGCTAAATTAAAAGTTCAAAATTGTATGGTTTTTGACAACGATACGCAGTGAGATAATTAGATTAACCTGTGTGAATTAATACAAACACAACATTGCTAATTACGAAGAGATAGGGAGAGCTGGGTTACCCCTGTGCCACGCCTGCATTATCTTGATAATGTTAACCCTTGCTAAAGATACTTTTCGCCATGTATTACCATTCAAATGATTACCTCTTGTTTTCTCTCAGATATTTTAGGGCTTATTTATGCATTCGAGTTAAAACAAAAACATTTAAAAGGTAAATGGAAAAATTAATAATGGAAAAATGTAAAACATTACATGCGCTCTGGGTGCTATTTATTGTTTATTTTGACAAATGTAGAGGATTTTTATTTTTCAGTGGAAATGATTAAATGTCCAAATATGATAGCAGGTTGCATCTAAATTGTTTTACTAATTTTTACTTTTCCTCATTTATTCCGTAGGTATATAGGAAAAGTATTGTCTTTGCAAAAAAAATCCGTAACCGGGATGTCACCGGAATTATCCGTTTCAGGTGTTTCTAAGACCTCCTGATGAATGTTCTTAAAGTTGTACGACTTTGTACGTGTATGTGAGTGTGTGTATCCATGTGTAAGACTATGTGCCAAGTTTCATGTTTCATAGTTCCATTTAGCTAGTTTCATTAGTTCAAATTTTATCTAATGACTTTTTTGCATTTTTTAAAAAATTATAAAATCGAAAAATAATTGAATTACCATTGTAATTGAGTACAAGTGTACATGTACACCTTTAAGTAATCAATAACAGCACCATGTTTCGTTTCGATTTATGAGCGAATGCACACAATCGCAAAACGTAAATATTTTTTAAAAGAATCGTGTGGGGTAAAATTGTAGGTATTGATGGGTAGTACACAAATATGCATCGCTTTTTCATAATTGCGATAATTATATCCTATATTCTTAAATTTATATTTTTAAACTATGCTTCAAAATTAGGTATTATAAATGACTCACATAAAGGCGAGCTAGAATGTTATGTTATGCTTTTACTCTTTGCACTAAAATGAAATACTGACAAACGAACACATAAAGCTATGCAATAAGAGCCCTAGCAATCCATGTTATATTCATTATATATGCTTTAAATAAGGTAATGACCGATAAACAAACGCATATTGGCGAGCGAAGCGAGTTCTTACACATTATGTTATATTTTAAAATGTATGCTTTATATTAGGAATTAATAAACAAATACTGAAAGGGGAGTAAATCCAGTCCTAGAATATTATGTTATACTTTAATTCTTTTCTCTAAAATTATGCATTGACAAACAAACACATACAAGCGAGCGAAGCGACTTTAGAATGGTATTTAATATTTTTGATCTATGCTCTAAAATTAGTTACTGACAAACAAACAAATAATGCCAAAATATTAGGTACTTACAGCCTTGTTTGTGCATTATTTAATTTTTAAAAAGTATGAAGAAATCATAGAAGAAATCTAAGAAACCCTAATAATGCTTGCGAAGAAAGCACTTTGACGGATTTTTATTAATATTTCTTATCAATATTTTTATTATTTCAGTTTATAACTACAAAATAATGCTGGCTCGGAGGTCCACATGACGGGCAGATTTGCTGATGTAGGACAACAACCATGTGGCCGCGTAGCAGCCCTCATCGCCGACACCTCGGCGGATTCAAAGAAGCCGAGAGCCTGTTTTATAGCACGAGTCCGTATACGCTATTAGTAATATTGTATGTCTACATTTGCTATGCTCTCTAATGTCTCGGTGACATTAGTTCTTTATTCCATTATCCTCGCACTGAACGCCACTAGTCGGACGGACGTCACATTATTGACAATAGATTTTTATCCTGTTATCAAATTGAAATAAAATACGTCGATGAATAACTGGAGAGTCAATAATACCATTTAACTGGTTTATTTTTAGTTCGGGATCGATTTGATTTCTGTTAAAAGTATTATTTGGAAGGTAGTGTGAAGCCTTTAGTGCTCTCGTATCAATGATATGGAAGGTCAGACCTTTCTAAATTCTCACGGGGTTTTACTCTTAATTACGTTAGCTCAAACTCCATGTGCACCACTAAAAAATTCAATTTGTAAGGGCCTCAGCTAAAGGACTGACTGCTCAGGCTGGGCCCATGGCGTACCTGTATTTCTTTTCTAGGGAGTTCTCCTCAGATCAGATAATAGGCTTTCACTCTGCTACTTTTAAATTAGTTTAAAAAAATATTTTTTATACCAATAAATCATTATTGAGTAAACTTATTCTGTAATAAAATTTATAATGTACAAATGTCACGCTGGATCCCCGGTATTGGTAGTATGATGACTTATAGTCAGTCAGCAACGCCGTGGTGTATCTGACCGCTAGCTTCGGCGCACTTTTAGTGTAAGTGTCTTACTACCATAGGGACCAGGTCGATTGAACAAGTGGTTCTCACCTTTCCTAAACTTCTAAATTGATTCTGATTCTCAAATTCGTAGACTCTGCTAGAACACGTATGTGTTATGAGCGGAGTATAAACTTTAAAAAAATCATTATTGACTATATTTAATAGCGTACGTTTATTTACCATAATTATCAAAATAAAACGTGCGCCGGCTTTAGATAATTCTATATGAGGGTAACTGTAGCCTCTATCACCTGAAGTGTTTCCTGCAGAGATTATCTCCAGTGAGCAACACAGGTTTATGCGGGCCTTATTCTATTTCGGTTTTATCTCAGTGTTTCCACAGGATTAAGTGCGGTACGGATCAAGTTAAGCACTACCTCTTTCTAGTTTTCCTCTTGTGCCACCTGAATCTTCCGTTTCAAGGGTTTTAAGGCCTTACAAGTGGTTTTCACAAAATGTTCTGTCTACCTTATCTCCCAGAATTAACCATGGTATTGACAAAGAGAGATGAAACATGGACCACAAATCAATTTTTAGGTCTAGTTGAGTTTTCCTGCAAATAGTTTTATGACGTCATTAACCCGCTATAATGACTCAGCAGAAAAGAGCAACATAATGTTTCATGTCATTGTCAGCATAAGTTACATTTTTTATCGAATGATTTGCAATCGTTTTGTAAAAAAAACTGTACAAAATTAATAAATAATCTAATTGAATTAAAATTTGGTACAAGTATATCCCTTTATGGGACAAATGCGCGTACCAAGTTTGGTTCCAATACAACGAGTATGTCTACGGTTGTATTAGATCATACAAGTTAAGGAGCAACGAGTGAGGTCTGTGCCTGAATGAATTATCTTTGTAAATAAAACGAATATATTTGCTAGCTGAGGACGTGTATAGCGAGTCCCAAGACGTGCTGCGGTATTAATTCGGTGATTTTTATATTCTGATAAAGAGTGAAGCGAGTTCGAAGTAATGAGGACCAGGGTAGCGAATCTGATGAGGTACCCCGTACCTGTTTTTTTAATTAATTTGTATTTTTTTTATAATTTATTATATTTTACAACTATTATAGTTATTGCTTGGTTTTATTATTTTTTTCCACTGGATAAAGGGAGGACCAAGTCAGCACTCTCTATATTTACTTTTCTGTGATTATACCGAAGGTTTATAGGAAAAGTATAAAGACCAACATATTATGTTCTAATTTTTATGAGCATTAGTTTAATTTTTGTAGAATGACGTGTTTTTAAATGAATGTAAAACATTAAAAAGGTTCTATTTACCGCAAGTTGAAGAAGCAATCGAAGAATCAGCTACCGTCGATACTTGCTGTTCTATCGACGGTACGCCAACAGCAAGTATCGGCGGTAGCTGATTCTTCGAATGTAAAAAATCTAAGAAGTATATCCTGTTATAAACTAAACGAGTATACTTTTTTAAGTTAAGTATAACTAATAAGTTTCGTTTCAATACAACAAGTATATCTTCGGTTTTTAGGATCATGAACGTTAAGCATAATGAAGCGAAAGCAATGCCTAGCAGGGCGATCGCTGGAAATAAAATGAAATCATACTATCTGAGAACGAGCCACGAGTGCGTACACGTATTGAAGTATACATTTTCGGAGATTTCTATATTCTGAGGACGAGTGAAGCGACTCAGTTGTAGGAGCGCGAGCGTAGCTAATCCGATGTTTTGAGACAAAGTTCCGAGGTACCCCACACCCGATTTTTATTTTTTATCTTTATACCGTGGTTATATAGAAAAAGTATTGTGTTTGCAAAAAAATCCGGGAAATGTTTTTTTTATGAAGTCACTAACCCGCAATAATGACTCAGCGAAAATTTTGAAAAATCATAAAACGTCGGAAAATTATGCGATTCGATTGAAATTTAGCACGCATGTAGCCATGTATAAGATTAACATGTGTGCTAAGTTTCATCTCATTATCATGGTTCAATTTTTTATCAAATGACGTTTTCACACTAGTAGATCACAGGTTTCATCCAACTATCTGGTAATGCGGATAAATGTTCTACGGAATACGTGTTTATTTGCTTAACAGTCCATTATTTGTTAAATTTTTAGAATTATTTAATAAAGACTGATTAATTTTCTTAGATTTCAAAGGAATTACACCAAACATCAGCATTAACTAAATTTTAATAAGTTTTACAAAACAAATTTGTTTGCCCATTATGTGATGCGCCGTTTCTGCAAAATTTCTTTATTCGCTAATGTGATGGCTCGTGATGTAAGGGGTAGGGTTGACCCGATTATATGTCCGAAAACAATTTATATATTTTTTAGCGAATTTCCTTTGGAAATTCGCCTAATGGGATAGGCGTCATGGCGGAATTCGAACCTCGGACCACGACACAAATCCTTTTCAGAGGTCCCTTATGACGAAAAAAAAGACTTTTTCGCGAGACTTTATATATATAATATATATATTATATATATATATATATATATATATATATATATATATAATATATTATATATATTATATATATAATTATATATATATATATATATATATATATATATATATATATAATAATATATATATGTATTTCTAGACACTTTCTTGTAAACACTCTATCTTTCGAACGGATTAATATGCAAAAATCAACCTTCGGGAGGACACGAACCCTATTGAAAACCAGGTTTTTGTGACGTCATCAACCCGGTTTGCTGAGTCAGCGAAGTTTTCAAAAATCGGCAAAATTCAGGGTCAATATTTATGTTTTTTGAGACGCTGATCGAATGAAACCGGTCCGAAGACGATACGACCATTCTAAGTGACCTAAAAATCAAAAAAACCATTGTAAATGACCGAAAACCCAAAATTTAGGTCGATAAAAAAAAATTTCGATAGGTGTCGTTTTCTATGTAATTTGGGCGCTGAATCGAATGATACCGGTCCGAATCGACACGACCACTTTAAGTTACCAAAAAGTCGAAAAAACCACCAAAATTATAAAAAACAAAAATTACGGTCGTTGAAAATTAAATTGCGAGTAGGGTGTCGTTTTCTATGTTTTTTGGGCCTCTGAGTTGAATACCAGTGGTCCAGGTCAATACGACCACTCAAACTCAGGGTACCTGGTTCAAATCCTGAAGTGTCGATAATTTTTTATCGTTTTTTACTTAATATAAGTTTACAACTAGAAAATAATTCTGGCGCGGTGGTCCACATGTCGGGCGAATTTCCTTTGGATGCGTGCACTCAAACCCAGAGTACCTGGGTTCAAATCCTAGTAGGGACAATAATTTTTTATTGTTTTTTTACCTATATAAGTTTACAACTAGAAAATAATTCTGGCGCGGTCCGCATGTCGGGCGAATTTCCTTTGGATGCGTGTTTCCGTGCTTTTTACATTATATAAGTTTCAACTACTAAATAAATAATTACGGCGCGGTGGTCCGCTGTCGGGCGAATTTCATTTATTATGCGTGTTTCCGTGCTAAACAACCCATTTCTTGCTTATGCAAGAACCATGCCCATTGCGTGGTTCCGGTTCATGCTTTAGAACCTAAGCAGTTACTCAATTGTCAAGCACTGCTCGTAACTCATTTTGTCTGTATTTTTCAAAGGAAATGCGCTAAAACCTTTAAAGATAACTGACTAAGCTTAAAGATAAGTAACTATGCTTTTAACTAGTGCAAATAATAGTGCGTACATCTAATTTTAGAGGCATAGTTTTGTACAACCAACTGGATAATTATACGCATTTCCTTTGAAAAATACAGACAAAATGAGTTACGAGCAGTGCTTGACATTTGAGTAACTGCTTGGGTTCTAAAGCATGAACCAGAACCACGCTATGGGCATGGTTCTTGCATAAGCAAGAAATGGGTTGTTTAGCACGGAAACACGCATAATAAATGAAATTCGTCCGACAGCGGACCACCGCGCCGGAATTATTTATTTAGTAGTTGAAAACTTATATAATGTAAAAAGCACGGAAACACGCATCCAAAGGAAATTCGCCCGACATGCGGACCACCGCGCCAGAATTTTTGTGTATATAAGATCTACCTTTACGTATGGCGAAGGATAACTCTTGGAGGCTTTCTTAAATCACAAAGAAACTTGACAGAAACTTGAAGCGTGGTGATACGTCAGTACGTTTCGTCTTTGTGTGGTGTTGCCAGTTTAAGCGTCTGTCTAACGCTAGATCATCCAACTTTATCTAGTCATATTCGGCTGTTAATCATCTCATCTATCTATTATCTGTACCATGACGAGCTAATTCACAGCTGACTAGACATGCAGTCATGCTATGGTACTCACATAATCTTTAACCAGTGCCATGGAGGTGCATTTTTTAATCTCTCAACTCATCACTCAGGGTAGTTTTCCTATTTTTACGTAACTGGGCATACCTGAAAATCTCATTATTAATTATTTTTATGTGATGGGGCTACCACCCAGGTCCCCAGTTTTATCTTTCTCAGGTACTTATATTTTTGTAACCATACCATATTTTTAAGGGCATACATTAGTTTTCAGTTCATAACCATTACCCTATTCTTTTCTCTGTACGTTATTCTTACTGCCTAGTAAACGCATATAGTTTTAATTCTGACTTATTTTCTGTGTTCACCTTATCTCCTTATCGTTTTAAGTATATCTAGACCAGAGTTAAGACATGGCCAGGTGCTTAATAAATTAACAAGTACCTCCTACGCTTAACACGTACTATCTAATTTATCTATATAAATTAATTTAATATATTTATATATATTATATATATAATATATATATATATATATATATATATATATATCCAAAATGTGGTTTTTAAAACATCAGTAAAAATTCGCTGGGAAAATGGTCTTTATTTATGATTTTGGGGAGGGGCGCCGAATCAAATGAAACCGGCAAGGAGTTAATAAGATCACATTAAGGGACCGAAATTTTGAAAAAAGGTGGTAAATCACCGGATAACATAAATTACGGTCGATAAACAACATATATCAATTAGGGGGAAATTTTCGTTTTTGGAGAGCTGAATCCTATAAAACCGGTCCAAAGTCAATAAGACTACTGAAAGCTAGGTTTCCCAGGTACGAATGTTGGTACCGGTATTTTTTATCGTCTTATTTACAGTATTTAAGTTTTTTTCTATAAAATAATTCTAGAAAGGAGCTCCGCAAGCTGGGTGAATTATCTTTGAATTGCTCGCTTTCTTGCTTATTAATCCAATTTTTGCATAAGTTTTCGGTAATAACCCGAGCAAGTGTCACAACTAATTTTTTAAAGAAAATGCGCTGAAAATCAGCATAAACTCACCTTCAAATGACTGCAAATATAGCTGTGTCGTGGAGTGAAAATAGACTCCCAATCTATGGGATAAATATACGCATTTTCTTTGTAAAATTAAAAAAAAAAACAAATGAAATGTTGGGACGCTACTGGTCAGGTTAAAAATATATATGTCGAAAAAATAAAGCAAAAATTGGATTGGTAAGTAAGAAATTTTACAACAAAAAAACAATTGTAAGTAAAATTGCCTGGCTTGTGGACCTAGACAAATTTTGAGTTTGCACACACACTATTACCGTAGGCTCAACATAGGAATCAATGAAATGTAGGTATGGGTTAACTCATCCCCTCTCGAAAGTAATGACGCTCTAAGGAAGAGATTCATTTTTAAATCTAAATCATATATAAGATAACATATCAGTCATAGATTCGTGATCGTCGAGTATCAGTTCGATATGAAAATAGTTACTTTTATTATTTTGCTAGTTATTACATGGGCAAGTTGTTTAAACATCAGGTGCAGACTAGAAGATTGCTTGCAACCAAATATTAAAACAGAAGTCCGAGCTGAGAATTCAAATGGTCTTCAAATGGCTTTGCCTCAAACCCAAATGGATACGGCGTTAGACAATATATTCTCGAATGCTCAAAAAGTGCTCGAAATGTTACCTAGATCTGATGGGCTTGAAAATGCTATTAAAGGTAGAATACATTTTGATAGTCAACACAAAGTTCTTTAAAAATGAAAAGAAGAGCAAAAATGTTAAAGTAAAGGACAATTACAGTGAATTTTGAAAAAAAAATGTACGCATATATGAGATGTCTCTAACAAAACGTAATACTTTAACACTACCCTATTCTAACTAGCTTTACATCAGAGATTCGTAAAGCTTTATGGATATATAAATTTGTATACTCTCATGAACCGTCCACGGCTATAAAATATTTAAAAATACCTGATCAATCCACCAATATAATCCATCAAGTGTTCGCTACTTTAATCGGTACGTAATTAGTCGATATAATCGAACAATAGGATTTTATCCATTATTATTGTAGGATACAATAAATATGGATAAATAATATGGTATTAATATTTTATCTTTGGATAATCTATATTGTCATTTGCTATAAATTTCATAGAGGTTAGTTTTGTCGTATTTTTTGTTAATATTTTGGTTTTTGGAAGATAATCATGGAAACGACAATCTATTAAAATATACATGATCGCCGCGTCAAGGTGGATAAGGAGTCACAAATTTCCCTATAAGGGCCTCTTTTGAGAGGAAGAATTAAGCTAAATACACATGAAGACATGCAATGCTTCCTCAGGGACTTCTCTAAGAGTTGACGGAATGCTACGCACACCAGGTACCCTCACCGTGAATATACAGACTCATCGGCCTGCCTTGGTTTAATCCTCAGTGTTAAGTAGTCTTGATTTAGATTTCAATTTATTTATATTTATCACATTATGTTGGCTACACTGATGCTTCATGGAAGACATGCGATGTTGCCTCAGGCTCATTTAATTATTATTTTATATTATTTAATTCTTAATTAATAAATGCAATATATTAAAATCCTTGTGTTCTTTAATAATTATAAGTGAATATATAACACTCAGAACAGTTTTTGGCATAACGAAGCTTGTCTTCCACGGGTCCTATAAAATCCTGCCAGATTCCGAAACGCTTCCCGAAATGGAAGCAATATGTACCTATCATTGACTTAGCCACTAAACGCTGTTGGTCTATGTTGCTTGGGTTTAAAATAATATTAATCGCTGTATTTATAAACTAACAAAAATTATAAAATAAGATTGATCCACTTAATGCAGTCGATATAACCCCAAAATTAAAATGTAAAACAGAGGAGGCGATTTAATAGGGTTCCTTTAGAAAATCCATCTCAAGTTAAACAGTTCGAATCTAAATGTAAATCTTTTATATGGTAGATGGCAAAGGAAGGATTCATTGGATCCTATATCAATCTTATGCTATCGATACTGGTTTGATTTTAGAAATAACTAACATCCCATCATAAAGTATTATGCCTTCCAACTTTTGCAGTTCAAGTCTATGAAAGGTGAGGGGCGCAAATATTGCTGTGACAGCGGTGAGCTCTCGGTGCATATTCTAACTAATAATCGTATTGCAATATAATAATTCCAGTCTTCAATTCAAGGGTTGTATTACTACGCACTAGTATTACTATGCGTTTAAATTTTGCAAAAAAACACACATATACACTAAAAAAAACGGTTAATATATAATATATTTAAATAATATATAACAAATATAAAGCAGCGCTGCGAACATATAAACTTATAAATAAAGACAAAAATAAACATAAACACATAAAATGTGGGGTTATGTTATTTCAATAACATAATTAATATTAATCTTTTTATATAATTGTGAAAATATATAATACAAACAAAATACATAGCCGCGCACAAGCCAAAGCTTTTGCAGCTATTTAAAATTAATTTATTGTTTTAATGTTAAATCCATTAATTTGTTTTGTAATAGATTTAGATATTATTTATGCTGTTATTATAATGCATGTATGTTGTATGTTTTTAAAACAATAAATAAAAGTTATTTATTATTATAAAAATGATATATAATATATATATATAATATATAATATATATAATAATATATATATATATATATATAATATATATATAATATATATATAATTAAATTTATATTTTATTCCTAGACACTTTCTTGTGAACGCGCTATCTTTCGAACGGATTAATATTTTTTAATTCTTTATCGGATTTAATTTTATTCTTAATTTTTAATTTTTTTATTATTATAATCTGTGTTCTTATGTGCAGAGTTCCCTACTTGTGGTTTTATCTGTTCAGGGGCTCTTCAAAATATAAATAAATAAAAACGTGGTAAGAATATCAACCTTGGGGAGGGCACGAGCCCTATTGAAAACCAGGGTATTGTGGCGCTATTAACCCAGTTCGCTGAGTCAGTAAAGTTTTCAAAAAAATCAGTGAAATAAACAGGGTTAATATTTTTTGCCGCCGAATGGGTCCTTATTTATGTTTCTTGGCGCTAAATCAAATGAAGCCAGTCCAAAGGTCGATACGACCATTTGTAGTGACCAAAAATTCGAAAAAAACGGAAACCAAAAGTACGGTCGATAAAAAATAATTTTCGAGAAGGGTGTCCTTTTCAATGTTTTTGGGGCGTTAAATCGATTAAAACCGGCGTGAAGCCGATACGGTTACTTAAAGTAAACTTAAAAGTAAAAAAAGGCAGACACTTTCCGGAAAACCTAAAATTGGGCCACTGAACAACGTATTTCAAGTGAAATGGTGCGGTGAATCGAAAAAAACCGGTCCGGAGCCGATACGACCACTTAACGTGACAAAAAAGACGAAAAACGGTGATCAATTACCGGAAAACCTAAAATACAGTCATTAAACTCTCCATAAGTAGGGAGGCGTTTTGATGTTTTTGGTTATGTGAGTTGAATGAAAATGGTCCGGATTGTACATGAGCACTGAAAGCACTCAATGCCTGTGTACCTGGGTTCTAATCCTGGCAATAAATTTTTATCGTTTTAAATACGTTATATAGTTTATTAACCACATACTTATTCTGGTGGTCCGCATGCCGGAGCGAATTTCCATTGGAATGCGTGTTTCTGTGCTTTACAAGTAATTTCTTGCTTTATTGATTTTTTAAAACAGTAATTTATACGATAAATAATCAAACAGAGATCACTGCTTAAAGTGACATTGTTCTTGTCAATAAACAAATCTTCACAAATCAAATTAAACTTCACATTTCAAAAAACTCATTCATATTATAGAAAACGTTTTCAGTGAGAAAAGTTTTCAATTCTTTATTAAATTTTTATAGGGGCAAGTGTTTAATATTACTATTTAGCATTATACAGTTTTACTCCTAAAACTTTATTACTTACTACAGATTTGTTAAGTCTATGCTTCGGTATCATTAGCATGTCTTTATTTTTGGTTTCATACCTATGCTGATGCACAGGATATGTGTGAATATTTGTCTTTACATAAACTAATACTGTATAAATATATAAATTCACTACAGTCATTATTTTTAAATATATCCTTACAGTGACCTCTTTGATCTGCTTCTGTCATTATTCTTAGAATCGTTTTCTGCATAACTAATAGGGTTTCCAAATTAACATGTCCCCAACTAATTTTTTACCATAGTATGATAAATCATGACTAATGCTTCAGGAGGTAAATACTTTTTTAGCTTACTAAATGCAAATGCTACTTTCTTTTATAAAAACTCTACATGCTGCTTCCAAGACAATTTGGAGTCTACATTGATTCCTATTATAGGAATGAAAACAACAAAACAACAAAACAACAAAAATGTGGCCGCGAAGCGTCCAAAAAGAGGCCGTATTTTTAAAAAAAAACATGCCATTTTATTTAAAATTAAAATAATGATATATAATAATTTAATATAATTTGGCACATTTGTATTATTAACTTAACCCGTGCCTTAAAGTTCAAATAGCTTAAAAAAAATTTTCACTTTTATGAAATTATATAAATAGTAACTAATACCAGTTATTAGTGTCATAAAAAAGTATCTCCGAATAGCACAACAAGCACTGAAACAGATTTTTGAATTAAGTAAGCATACACACACTGGGAGCTACGATGACTACAGACACACATACACACCCTGAGAGCTACGATGATTACAGCACACATACTGAGCTACGATGACTACAGACACACATACACACTGGGAGCTACGATGATTACAGACACACATACTGGGAGCTACGATGACTACAGACACACATACACACACTGGAGCTACGATGATTACAGCACACATACTGGAGCTACGATACTACAGATACACACTGAGCTACGACAGACACACATACACACACACAGACACACCTAGCTACGACAGACACACATACTGTACGATACTACAGGACAACCACTCTCAGGTCTATACCTGAAACAAATAAATCAGGTAAAATCTGAGGAAAAGTAAATAAGTTGAATAATTGTTATGGTAAATATAACATGTCTATACTGACCTATCCTCCATGTGACATTTTCCGTCTCTAACTTTACAATGTGTTTTAAAATAATCATATATTTGCTGACAGGCTTCGTCCTTAGTGCACACTGACAAGGCATGTGTACACGTCGGCAGTGCGTCTATAGGATACGGATCTTTTTCTGAAACATAAGTAACAAAAGCTATTAGTTATATAGATTAGTTATAATACAGGTCCGGAGTCCATATGAACACTACGAACATCCTACCTTGATGCCCGGGTTTGTATCATAATGCAGTAAAAAATCGGATACGGGGTACCTTGGTACAAGTTCGTACTCTCTTCGCTTGTTTCTTAGGATGTTATGATTATCTTGACGTAACATTACTTGGATCTCACTTGGCTCGATCTCGGAATGAAGTTGGTCTACAGTGTCACGACTTCGGACTTGCTTGGCTGCACGTCACAATATCAGCACCACCCAAAACCTAAGGGGACATTACTTTGGTCTTACTATGCTCCCTATAATTCTGATGCTCAGAATTATGAGGTAGACAAATATCTAGGCTGTTGCGACTTTGTGATAATTGAAGCTTAAAAGAGTAATGCAGCAGATAGTATTCAAGGAAATAATACCGCAAATAACCTGTTGACTAGATTTTAGTTAGTTAATATATGACTAGGAATATTGTTAATATATTTTATCATTATGTCATATGGTGAGTTATTTTTTTCCGGTAAAGCGTCGTTATTTTGACAGATGTAAATAAACTTTTCAAGATTATTTTAAGTGTCACACCCTTAGAATAATACTATATACAGAAGGAGCACTACTGATAAGACGAAAGGCGGTTCACTGGTGGTCTTAAGTAATGCTGCCACCCTAGCAATATACAATTTTCTTATAAAAAAAATTGGCAATACTTCCGGTTGCTGAATTATTATGTTCTATTATTAATTAATGACTGATTATTCAAAAAAATACTAATAAAAATATCGTTGCATTACAATATTTTAAGCATTTTAAATTGTAGTTTAATGTTTTTAATTAAACATTAAAAACAGCAGACCATTCTGCTGCTGTGATTACAGGAATCTTTCCACTTTTAAGGCAGAGAACCCTGTGTTGTGGAATGATTGTCTGTGTACTTATTTCACTTTACAAAACATCTATTCAAACCATGTATACCAATTTGTATACCAAATGTGTGAACTAGATAAAAATTTCTGTTTAAAGCTTTATAGGTTTGTATAATAAAAACGGTCTTAGACCACGGATTTTCAACACTTCTGCTCTAGATTAGGTTATCTGTTTATTTTATCATCTTTATCTTGTTTTTCACTTTTACAATAGTGAAAAATATAAGATAATGCAGATAGAAGTTGCAAAAAATGATAATTTTTGTCGTGTAAATGTGAAAACAATGTGTTATTTTAACAAAATATTTTTGTTTCGAAAGTGAACTAATAATACGCTATTTAGACTCTAGGGGGTAAAATAAACATATTTTATTCCTAGACATTTTTCTCTAAAACCGCTCTTTCCCCTCTTTTAGAGATTTTTAATTATTTTATGTACCATGTAATTAACATTGTAGAGATATGCAAAAATGCCAAAAATAGCAGTTTTTCCAACTTCAAGGAAGAATAGCTTAACATTTTGACTATTGAATGTATGATGAAGTTTGGGTTTTCTTAAAGGGTAATCATAAGAGAAGTTTTTCCCGTTCTTGGCTAAACTTTTGCTCATCTCTTACTTCCTTTAATGCCCTACTACAAAAATTCCATAAAATTCAATTTTTAGTAGTTCCAAAATATTTGACATAGTTATTAGTTTGTCCTTAGGAAATTTACTCAGCTTTCTGACGAGACTAATTTCGCCTTTCTAGCTTAATCAGTTTCAACGCTATTAATAATTTTATGATGTGAGGTCAAATATTTTTTTATAATATTAAATTTGACCTTGTAGGAAAACGGTTGGAGATCGGGGTTTATATTATAGAACATTTTTTGTTCCCTTTGAGGAGTACTATCACCTCCTTCTTTGGTGGACACTTTATATGAAACACCCTGTATATGATACAAAATTTAGTAATATACATTAAAAATAGATTAAATAAATTTTAATGTTTAATACACAAAGTAAACAGGGTAGGTGTGTGCATATGTATGTATATGTGCAGTGTTGGCTGAATGGTTAGGGTGGGGTAGGTGTGGATGGGTTTGTGGCGTGTGACTTATTACTTCTAATTTTTTTTTATTTCTTTATTTTTCCTTCCAAATGTAGCACAATTCTTTCTTTTCTTTTCATGAGTTATGCTCTTTATTATTATGTTTATAACGCAAGATTTCTCCACCCTTACTCAATTTACACTTAATTTTATTTATGTTATAATAAAACTGCAATTTATGTTACAATATAATTTATTTTATAATAAAACTGTTATAATTAATAATTAAATTTTAATTGATTGTCTAAAGTTGCTGTGGAAACTTTGTAAAAGTTGTTAGAATAAATTAAGTATGATTTGATTTGAACCAAGCTCTTTATCAGCTCTTCTCACTCAGTATTTTATCTACTTTTATGCTGGTAACTGCTTGCTGTAAAGTTTTAGCGATTTTTCATTGAAAAATATTCGCTAATGAGGTAGCTTGCATGGCAGGAGTGTGACCAAAATCCCTTTTCCCTAATCACGATTAGGCTAGAGGGGGCAGATCAAAAGAGATTGGTATTTCTTTCATACTACAACCCCATCCTTAAACTTTACCGAACCTAACATATTATATCGCAGAGTCATTGTAATATATATATATAATATATGTGTGTGTGTGTGTTGTGTGTGTGTGTGTGTGTGTGTGTGTGTGTGTGTGTGTGGTGTTGTGTGTGTGTATTAGTGGATTCAACGGGTTAACTTACTTGTCGAACTTATAAAAAAAATAAACTTTTTTAATTTTACATCGACATGAACTAAAACCAGGTTGTTGTGACGTCATTAACCCGGTTTGCTGAGTCAGCAAACCGTTTTGCTGACTTAGAACTTTACTTAATACTTTATTATTAAGAACATATTACTTTAGAAAGTTTCCACATGGTCCATATACATGGATTTTGAAAGAAATGCACACTTCTTATTAGAGGTTGTTGAAAACTATGTTCACCACTATGCACAATGAATACTGCACTATATTTAGACAGTCATGCAAATCTTAGGTTATTCTAATTAGACCACTCAGCATGAGTCCATTTTTACCAATGATTAATAAAAGTAGGTCATCAGCGTAAGAAATTATGTGTACTCCTGGAGGATATTTTTTTTTCAAGATGGAGTCGTACTGAATGTTTCAAAATCCTGGGCTACTACATGACCTTGTGGGCAGCCCTTGGATATTAATTTTGTAACAATATGATCGGAAAGAGATAAATTTGCATAACGGTCTTGGAAATAATTTTTGGTTAAATGAAATACATTTTTGGCAGTCCCATAATTTTAACTGGTTAAAATAGATGCCACCAGGCTGCATCGAACGCTCCTGTACATCTAGTGAAATAAGAACTTCTTCTTTATTTCAATGCTTCCTCTATATATTCTTGGCTTCATAATTGCTTCTGTGGTGTTGGTTAGTGGATAAAATCCATGCTGAGTTTCATTTACTTTGTTATTAGTTGCCAAATGGTGAATTATTCTATTAATTAAACGTTTTTTTAGAATTTACCTACTACTAGAAGATGACTATTGGTCTATATTTCGATATGTCATTCTAATTTTCTTTGCCGGGATTGACAACAGGCATTATAATTGATTCCTTCCAAGTATCAGGGAAAATGGCGTTTTTCAAGCAACAATTAAAAAAGGTAACCATTGTTTTTGGATAAAAGCTCGAGAACTCTTTTCCAAACATAAGCACAGATTCCATCAGCACCTGGCGATTTTGATGGACCAAATTTATCAGTAACATGTTTTACTTTTTCTTAAGTTAAAGGTGTGTCATCAGGAGTGAAGATTGGTTCATTGGTGAATTTTCTGATTTTATTATGATGAATATTTATACTTTTTATATTATCAAAGGGGCAAAGTTCCATTAGGTAGTTTTAAAGTTGTTAGAATGTTGCCAGCAGCCTGTTTATAAATTAGGTTCCATGGGTTGTTTCCTCTAATTTCATTACAAAACTTTTGCCATGATTCTTTCTTCATTTTTATTATCAATTTCTCATAAACTTCTTTTTCTTTATAATAAATATTTTTTCTTTCTCAATGACCGCAGAGCTTTGTTGCTCTTAGTTTTTTGGTATTTTCTGCGTAATTTAACAACCAATTTTCTTTTTATAGTTAAATCAGGAACACTTTTCTTTTTTTGTCTCTTATATATTATGCTTTTATTGCACGCATTTATAATTTTGTTGGTGATTTCCTCGATGAATAGATTTACTTCAGGATTCAATAAATAATCATTTAATGCCGAATAAATTAAGTTGATCAATGTTTGGTGTGCCAGGAATTAATTCTTTTAAAGTTTTAACAATCATGACGTTAAATTGATCAAAATTTATAGTTTTTTTGAGAAAACTTTTTCTCTATAGTTAGATTCAGAAGGATTAATTATTTGATTTGTAAAGAGATTAAAAGTTAATAGTAAATGATCTGATAAGGTTTCTTCATATGAATTTTGCCAGTCAGAGACGAAAGGAAGCATGCAAGCTGTAGTGATCGTCAGATCAATATGCTTTGTCCATTTGTTAATTAAAACGTGGGAAGTCCGTCGTTCATGTTAAAAAATATAGATTTTTAACTTCCTGCGGCCTGTATCATAATAATTCACTAAATACAGTTTTAAATTTAATTTATTAATTAATAATTATAATCAAAACGAAGCTACACCTATGTGGATGCGAAATGACCAAAAGGATGTCTCCGGACTCTGAAACGACCCAAGGGGCTAACGGGTCGTTTCGGCTGCAAGTCGAATCTTACCTCACAGTCGCCATAAATAAGAGCGTTTGGACTAATTTTTTTCAGAACCATTCGGTTTTACTCTAACCAATTTTTGGAGTTCAGTTAAAGTAGAGGTGGAATAGAAAGATAGGAATGCTTCTTACTCTGAATAAATAATGGATATGAATAGTTTACGGGGGTGGATCCGCGAGTCGGCTTGAGAGCTGGGGGCGGGGGGCTTAGGAAGGGGGCGGTCTACTTACCCCTTGCCTTCGCTGCAATTCATTCTATTCTAATCTACACATCTTTTAAAATATTCAGTATTGTTATTTTTTCGAAGGAGACAACCCTGTGAAGCAGAGAGAGACCTCGTGTTATCATAAAGCGGCTCGAAATTATTCCAATTAAATCTGGATTGTTTATAACTCCGCTCCCATAATGAATACATGTTTCATTAGAATAAGCAGTAAATCATTTTTAATTACAAAGAAGCTCATAAAAATAATATCAATTACAATTTATATTTAGAGATAAAATGAGCTATGAAGATAGTTTTTAAATTAATTCCTATTTACAACAACCATTTTTTCACATTAAACTAATTAATTATATATTATATGCGTATTAAGTCCATATAAAGGGAGTCTCATAAAAAGTGTCCACGAAAGAAGGAGGTGATAGTACTCCTTAAAGGGAACAAAAAATATCGTAGTATATAAACACCAATCTCCCACCGTTTTCCTACAAGGTCAAATTTAAAATATATAAGAATCATTTAATCTCGCATCATAAAATCGTTATTAGTTCTTAATCCTTCTGTTCTAACTAGAAGGAAGTTGGTCTCGTTAGAAAGGTGCGTCAAATATTTGCATAAAATGATTTTTGCAAAAATTGAATATTTGTAATTTTATGGATGAGCAAAAGTTTAACCAAGGACAGAAAAATATTCTCTTGTTATTTCCATTTAAGAAAATCCAAACATTTTTTTTACATTCAATAATCGAAATTTTAAGCTGTTTTTTCTAGAAGTTGGAAAAACTGATTTTTGTTAGTAAAAATAATTATTAGTGTTAAATATTATTTTTGAAATTGAAGAAAGGTTTTTCCGTCCTTGACTAAACGTTTGCTCATCTCTTACTTCCTCTAATGCCTTACCATAAAAATTCTGAAAATTCAATTAAAAAAATCATAAGTAATAGTGAATAAGTAATGGTAATAATAAGTAACAGTAAAAAATAAGTAAGTAGTAAAATGGTAATGGTATTAAGTAAGTAATAGTAGTAAATAAGTAATGGTAGTAAATAAGTACTAGTTGGAAATAAGTAATGATAGTAAATAAGTAATAGTAGAAAATAAGTAATGGTTGTAAATAAGTAAGGTAGAAAATAAGTAGTGGTAGTAAATAAGTAATGGTAGGCAATAAGTAAAAGTATTACATAAGTAAAAGGTATTAAATAAGTAAGTAGTAAGGTAATGGTAGTAAATAAGTAATGGTAGAAAATAAGTAATGGTAGTAAATAAGTAAAAGTATTAAATAAGTAATAGTACTAAATAAGTAGCAAATAAATATACATGTGTTTCTGAATTATAAATGTAAACTGATAATTAATTTTTTAAATAAATAATCCACTATATAATAAGTATTATAATAGGAAGTGAATTAATGCATTTCATTAAAATTACTTTAAATTAAAAATATAAATTATTTTTTTGGTTTTATTCTAAAGATTAGAGACCTGATACGAAAGAAACCTTTACCGTTTTCAAAGGTTTGATTCTTGCTGTGCTTTAAGTCGTTTTATCTTTATTATTTTAATAAAAGAGTTATTTTTAACCTAAAAAATAAATATTATCTTGTTATTATAACACAGTATTGTTATTTCATTACATTTGTTTGTGTTGTGTCTTTTTGTAGTGTTTAGTTTTTCTTTTTAGTTTTTATTAGTTCAAAGTGTTTTTTTATACTTCACTTTTTATATCATATTTATTTCTTAATCTTCTTGTAGTTCCCCAATGTAAATAGTATAATAGTATTATCTTTATCAGTTTATTTTATCTTAATGAAATGTTTTGAAATGTTATGCATTATTTCTATTCTTTTCGTTTTGCTGCCTTAATAGTATTTAAGAAGTACTAGATCCCGGAGTTGAAATGTTTTTAGAAAAAAACAAGACTATTTATTACATTTTATAACAATTACATAACAAAATAATAAACTAAACAAGATAATACTTTGCCGTTTTAATCAGATAGGTCTGTTAAAAATATTTAAACTTAGACCATACGAAATTTTAAATAAGAAAAATAATTTGAACAAGAAGAACAATTTTTTAGGGGGGTAATTCCTATTATCATCAAACATTATTGAATGATATCAATGATGAAGGTGACAAGTTAAATATAAAATATATGAAGAGCTTATTACACCTAGTTACGCATTGTAAAACTTAATGAAAATTGGTAGGTGTGTAAATATTTTGTTTGATTGTTTTGACATAATATTTAATTTAAAAAATTTAAAAATCTAGATGCGGATAACTTAGAGACATCTTTTCATGAATCTGTTAGCGTACTGAGGAATGTAGCTTCCACAAGTTACAACCTTAAAAAGACATTAAAAAATGACATACTGAAGGCAATAAGCAACTTAACAAAAATTTTTAACCAAATAAAATCTGATATTCTATTAAAATATAACACTTCAATTGAAACTTCTGAATCAAAAACGCCTCAATACAAACCTACTGAGACTGATAAAACTTATGCCGAGACACTTAAAATTACCACAGTACAAAACTCAAGTACAATAAAACAACAAATTGAGAAATTATGTTAATCTAATCTAATTATCTAATCCAATCTAATCTAATCTAATCTAATCTAATCTAATTATGTGGCAGCTTAACCTATATAATAAATTTTTGGTACTATGTTAGAGTTTCTGGTGCCACTATCAGCTTGAATTTAAGTGCAATTACTAGTAATTTAATTTAATAACATAACTGTATTTTTTTTTATTATAATATATCACATCAAAGGATCTACTCAAACAAGATCCTACAGGATTTACATCCTTTTATTCTTGTATATTTATAAATAAATAAATAAATAAATATATTCAAAATCCGAAATTCAAAGCCTTAATCAAACCTAAATCTTTATCTACTGATTCACATTCTGATCCCAATAAAATAAAATTAATTTTGAAAGAAAAAATTAACCCATGGAAACTAAACATAGGTATAACATTATTAAAGGCTCTGCAAAACGGTTCACTTCTTCTCGAAACTGAACAAGAACAAGATCTAACTAAAATTATACCAGAAGTTAATACAGTGTGCAACGAAAATTTAGTAGCAACAGAATTAAGAAAAATAATCCGCGATTATTAATTAAACATGTCCAAATGAAGTAACAAAAGAAAATGCAGTACCTATACTCAATGAACAAAATCCAGAATTAGGCATTTCTAATGAAAAAACAAAAGCCATATTCATTTGGAAAAATCAACACAAAAATACATCTAATTTAGTTAATGAAGTAACTTCGATTTTGCCGAAAAGGCTTTGTTTAGTTACAAGCACTGCTTGTAACTAATTTTTCTGTGTTATAAAGCGCAAGAAAATGCCCTGAAACCTCTAAATATAACACATACTGACATATAACACTATACTTACATATACACTCACATATAGCACTACACTTACATATACACTATATATACAACACTTACTGAGCTTAAAATAGTGCTAATACTATTCTAATGTTATGTACGGCCAATTTTAGAGGAAATGTTATAAATAACCAACACGATGATCATTCGCATTTCATTTGAAAAGTACCCACAAAATGAGTTACGAGTAGTTATTGTTTCTCAATTATCTTGATAATTGAATCCCCTCAATTATCTTGATAATTGAATAAATAAATAAAAAGTTTACAATAAATAAAAAAAATCACATATATATGTTTATAAAAAAGAGGAACAAAGAAAAAAAAAATAAAAGGAGAGGTTCAGGTATCTTACCTGTTCTTCCACCTCTCCTGTACTCAATGAGTACAGAAGATATTCAATGACAATTGAATACCCTCAATTATCTTGATAATTGAGGGTACATGATTACTGCTCAAGTTTTAATGCATAAATCGTAACCTTAAGCAAGAAATGGATTGTTAAGCACAGAAACACGCATTCCAAAGGAAATTCCC
Organism: Microvelia longipes; assembly: GCA_018340805.1. NCBI lineage: Eukaryota > Metazoa > Arthropoda > Insecta > Hemiptera > Veliidae > Microvelia > Microvelia longipes. Next base: position 33,148,810 of record JACMZG010001893.1, on the reverse strand, counting down.
CGACATGCGGACCAACGCGCCTAAATGTTTTAAATATCTCCTACGAATCATAACCTTTTCCAAAGAAAAAAGCTGTGAGATTAAAAATGCTGATTAACAATTAAATTACCGAAACTAAATCTAAGAGTGCCACCAATGAGAAGCAAGAATATTTTAAAACAGACGTCATAAAGTGTCTTCTCATAATCAAAAAAACCTGGTCGATAAAGTGAGATAAAACTGAATTAGCTAATGAGTTAGAGCTAAACAAGATTGCTTCTTACTCTAATTGTGAAATAACTAGAAGAATGTACAAAGTTAGAAGTATAATGTTATATAAAATAGAAGAACTTAGATAGGAAGATATGAGCGTTGACATCACTGATATTAAATTAAATATTTAAATTATTTAAAGAAAACATGTCTGTTTAATCAAAACGTGTCGAGGATATAAAGCAAAACGATAAACTTTTGCCCATAAGATCGGTATGTCTGTTCTCAGCTAGTGTTATTGAAAAGAAAAAATATCCCTAAAGCATTACAAGCAATACTAAGTAGTAGTAGTAGTAATAGGGTGGGGAGGCAAAGCCAGGCAAATAGTCCACGTTGTTGGGCCCTTCTTGCCAGCCCCGATTCCTCCAGCCTACTCCACCACATCCACCTCTAGTCTTTTTGATTTATTTAGAAAAGGAAGTAATTCTTCCTTAACCAGAATACCAGATCCGAAGATACTGAGACGTAACGACGTAAAAGCCTCACACTCAGCAAGCAGGTGAAAGGCAGATTCCTCATCATCCCCGCATCTCGGGCAACTAGCATTAGGAGCTATACCAAGTCTATGTAAATGGTTATTTAGCTGACAGTGGCCTGTCAGAATGCTAACTAGGTTTCTTAGACAAGATCTTTTAAGAGATATGAGCAGCAATACTAACATTGCTGCTTACATTTTTGTAACTTAAAGAAGCTAAATCTAGTCATTTCTGAGAAAGTAACTAATTAAATTATGTATAATTGTGGAAATACAAATATATTTAATTTATATTTTCGTAATTATTTTACTTAAATTAACATATTTAAATTAATAGAAATTAAAAGAAATATTTTTTTCTTAGCTATACATCACAAATCATGTAAATAACTAACGAAAAAACTATAACCAATAAATTATATAATAGAATATTTCTGAAATTGTCATAAATCTCTAATAAATCAAAACATGCTTCTGAAAAATCATCCTCTTTTTATGTTTTTTATTTTTTTCTGGCGAAGTATTAAATAATGTAATCGCTGTATAATTTTGACTTTGTTGGTACTTAAAAGAATTGTGCCCTGGAATTACTAAATGGTTTTTATGACCCGAATACATCTGCAGGCTTTTTATACTTGGTATTAATGCCATACATTAGTTTAAGATTCCTATAAACAAAAATCCTGTTAGTTATTCATGTTTCGAAAAAATGTCCTACAACTTGCTCTTAAAGATGCACTATATAGGGTGTTTGGAGATATATGTAAAAAAATGAATGGGGTGATTCTATACCAAAAGGGCAACAAAAAACATGGTATCGATCAGGGGTCAATTCTCAACCGTTTTCAACAAGGTCAAATTTCATCATTTTTTTAGTGTCACGTATGTTGGTTTGATGAAGATGCTTTAACTCCTTAAGTATAAATAAAACAAATAAGTTATGAATATCGTTGGAAAGCCAAGAAAATTTCCTAAAGAAAAAGTTTACATTCATTTCATGAAACAGTTTAATTGTTTATAAAAACTAAAAAGAGTTGCATTTTTCTGAAGAAAAAGAAATTTGTAGCTCTAAAATACCTGTTTCAAAAACAATTGAACATTTTATTAGACCTTTGGAAAAACTTCTTTGTTTAACACAGTTTTGATTAATAGCAATATTATTACTCATGTATGGGACAAAATTACCAGTAATAGAAGTTAAAAGGTGTTTTTTTTATTATTTTTTATCATTATCAAACAATCATAATAAACAAACCTGGGTTTTTGCTTTGTTTACATTCTCCGTCTTTCGTAAAAAAAAGAACAAATCATTATTGTTTTTGTCGAATTATTTATGTTATGTAATAATTGTTTATGCTGTACTTTTTGTACCTTGTTTTGTACCTTCGTTTTTTATTTACTTTCGTTTTGTATATTCGTTTTTTATCTGTTGTATTTTTTAAAAACAACTGCCAGCATTCACTAAAACCGAATATGTAGACTGCATTTTGTTTATGGCTTTTCCAATAGAAATGCTTTAGCTGCCCAAAGGGAGTACAGAGCTCGGTTTCCTGATCGAGTAGCAACATGTGCAGCTACATTCGCCAGGTTACACGAGAGAGGCAATTTTTAAAGAGCTACTCGTGAGCAAGTGTCGGCGAATAATGATGTAGATGTAGAAGATGATATTATTGATACTGTAGTTAACAGTCCGACAAACTGAAGATTTAGGTCTTCCGGTGGTGACCGCGTCAATGTAGATGGAGAATCTGACGTTTCGCTTCCACTGTGGGAGGCATCTTCAGGGATGAAGGACATCATGGATAGAAACACAATGCTCTTCAAAACTGAACAGTTCGAAATGATTTTCGAATAAGGGTGGGTTTTCGTAGATCCGTGCTGCACAGGGTTGTTGATGATGGTGTTTTTTTAAAAAGTATTCTTTAGATTGACGTGTCAATATTTACCCGTGACGGTGAATTTAATTATCACAATCAACATGAGTATGCATTGGATAACCCCCACAACATTCAAGGGTCATTTCAAAGACGATTTAGCATTAATTTATGGGCTGGAATCATAGGTAATAAACTTGTTGGGCCACTTAAATTGCCTGCAAACATGGATGGTTGATCTTACCTTGATTTATTAAGAAATAATGTTCCTGGGTTGTTACAAGATATACCATTACAGACAAGGCATCGGTTGGTATTCCAACATGACGAAGCATAATTTTTTGCGAATCGTCAGGGAACTTTAAAAGATAAAGTTTACGGGACAGAAACTAAAGTAGCAAGTTTCAGGCGCGGATCCAGCCCAAATTCTTGGAAGGGGCGATTATTGAGGGCTTAGTATAAGGCGCGGTCGAATATCTAGAACGTTAGATCACCAAAAAACTTTTTTTATATTTTTTTTCAAAATTTTCAGTAATTAGCCGGATTTGTGATAAATAAAGCCTATTTCCGTAATCTGCACGCTCTTTTGGTTAATCTCAAAGAGTATTTACATTCACTCAACGATTTATTTTTAATCTAACTTGATACATACATAACTACTGTTAGACGTCAATGTTGACATGTCAAAATTTAACAAAAAATATTGACGTCTAACAGTAGTTATGTTTGTACCACGTTAGATTAAAGATAAATCGTTGAGTGAATGTAAATACTCTTTGAGATTAACCAAAAGAGCGTGCAGCTTACGGAAATGGGCTTCATTTATCACAAATCCGGCTAATTACTGAAAAAATTGAAAAAAATTATAAAAAAAGTTTGTTGGTGATCCAACGTTCTAGATATTCGACCGCGCCTTATAACTCAATTAATTTCGCGTGAGGGTGCAGGTGCTTTAATGAGGGATTAGTATAACTTGAGATACTTATACTTGAATAGTAGCATTCAAAAAGTATCAAAAATGCAAGTGCATTGTAAATGTAAATGTCCATAGTAAATGGACAATGTAAATTTGTTATAAAATAAATTGACGGTGATTATTATTTTATTACCATTATACTATTACTACTAGTTAGTTTTAGGTAATAACATTAGAATAATTTAAGTCTCCCATATGTTGTGATTTCTATTGTACCAATTCAAACAATTTTAAAAACGTTTTGCAATTTATAAATAACTTATGAAAGGCAGAAAATATAAACAAAGCAAAATCCCAGGTTTGTTTATGATGAGTGTTTGGTAATGATAGAATTAATTAAAAAAAAACACCTTTAAACTTCGATTACTGGTAATTTTGTCCTATATATGGGTAATAATATTGCTATGGATCAAAACTGTGTTAAACGAAGAAGTTTTTCCAAAGGTCTGATAAAATTTTCTATTGGTTTTAAAACAGTTATTGGGCTACAAAATTGTTTTTTAAAATTTTTCAGAAAAGTGAATTCTTTTTTTGTTTTTTATAAACAATTAAACTGTTCTATAAAATGAATTTAAACTTTTTCTTTAGGAATTTTTCATGTTTTTCAAACCAACATACGCAACCCTAAAGCATGATGAAATTTGACCTTGTGGGAGAACGGTTGAGAATTGACCCCTTGTCGATGTCATGTTTTTTGTAGCCCTCTTGGTATAGAATCACTCAATTATTTTTTTTACATATATCAACAAACACCCTAAATATTAATGGAATTATCCTTATATGCGTCCTTAAAACCCTACTTGCTTTTAATGAGTTGCCTCAAATTTCAATCCCATAAAGTTTTGACACAGCCAGTCCGTGATATATATTTGAATTAACTCTTCCAAACTTAAATAGCTTTTTAAATGTTTTAGTACATAGTAGCTAGACTTTCGTTTTAGCGAATTTCCTTTGGGAATAAATTCGCTAATGGGATAGGCGTCATGGCGGAAGTCAAACCTCGGACCACAACACAAATCCGTTTCAGAGGTCCCAAATGACGAAAAACATACTTTTCGCGAGACTTTATATATATATATATATATATATATATATATATATATATATATATATATATATATATATAGCGCAAGGAAATGCGCTAAACCCTTTAAATGACTAAGCTTAAAGATAAGTAACTAAGCTTTAAACTGGTGCAAATAATAGTGCGTACTTCTAATTTTAGAGGCATAGTTTTGTACAACCAACTGGATAATTATGCGCATTTCCTTTGGAAAATACAGACAAAATGAGTTACGAGCAGTGCTTGACAATTGAGTAACTGCTGCAATTGAACCACGCAATGGGTATGGTTCTTGCATAAGCCAGAAATGGGTTGTTTAGCACGGAAACACGCATTCTAAATTAAATTCGCCCGGCAGCAAACCACCGCGCCGGAATTATTTAGTTCGTAGTTGTAAACATATATAATGTAAAAACTATAAAAATTATCATTCCAACCAGGATTGATGTTAAGCACAGAAACACGCATCCAAAGGAAATTCGCCCGACATGCGGACCACCGCGCCAGAATTATTTTGTTATAGAGTCAACTTTCGCCTCCCAATATTTTAAATATTTTTTTTAACCTTAATTATTTAAATAATTAATGTTAAAAATGTTGCTTCCCTACACTTAATAAATATCTTACTATTATTTCATAATTACATTAAAACTTCATTTTGATTATGCCAATTTTCATGATGATTGTCAACAATTAATTTATAACTAATCTATAAACGTTTACCCTTTGTTTCAGGGGACTCCCCCTTGTAGCTGGTTCAAGACTCTGTTACACCTCTGTGATATCTCTGCTTTATTTGATCCTCTCACTATAATAACTAAATCATCACCAAAAAGGATGCTGTCATCTGCTTCAGAAAGTGGATTTGGTAAATCACTTTGGTATAGTGAAAAAAGTAATGGCCCCATAGTACTCTCTTGAGGCACCCCTCTAAAAATATCAGAATTTGATATAGTTTCTCTAAATGTTTTTCGTTTAGTACATTATTTAGTTTGTACATCGTTTTCTGTTATTTAAATAATCTTTAATAATGTCATACATTTTACCCCTAATTCCTAACTTGTACAACTTTTTGAATAATAGATAATGATCTAAATCTATCATCCAAGCTACCAAATCATAGCTTTGGACATATCAACTATCACGAGTATAGATTTCTCTTTTTTATCCTCGGGTAATTTGTTATTGGTATATGACAAAGCTGACATTGTTAATTTGTTCTTTTTGTAGCTGTGTTGACAATTAATTACGATGTTAAATTTGTCTAAAAAAATATTTTTTAGATATTTAATTTAATTATGAAATTTAATTTTTGAGATTATTTTTTAAACTCTTCATTACCGAAGTTTAGCATATTATGTTACAAGACTGTGAAGAAGATCGTTCTTACCGTGGTGACTATATTTACTGTCAAGCGAAGCGAGACACTAAAAGGGGCCGGGTTAAAACAAACCATGCCCAGTCGTGCAGGACAAAAACAATATAATGTACAAAAATTTGCCGGAACACTTCTTTCGATCACCTCATTGGCCAGAAGTTTCAATTCTGGCGCCATATTTTCAGTGTCTGAAATACTATCTATGGTTATTAAACACTTGATAGTAAATAACTAATAACTCACTTTCCGAAAATAACAAAACTTCGCTTACAAAAACTTTCCATTATTTATTTAATTAAGAAAAGAAGAACAAATAAAGTAATGTTATAACCTTGTAGTAAACTACTTGCGCCCACATAGTGGACATTTGAGGAACTTTACTAGCTATAATTTTGTAGTTTTTTACATTCGCCGACAGTAAAAAACTACAAAACTGTCACAGATAGTAAAAAAGGAATTTTATCTACTTTTTTAGGGATGTAAAGTGTATATTACAGCCGCCAGAAAGAATATTAATTTCAAATAATTATCTAATTTATTCAACTATTAACGTGTTTCAGCTTGGTCAACTGATTCAGGGTAAACATCAGGCAATTCTTCACTATTTTTTGATTTGGTTCAAAGATCTTAACTTCTTTGATCAAACTAAAGTCACAGACAGTGGCGTAGCCAGGGGGGGGGCTGAGGGGGCTTCAGCCCCCCCCCCCCCCGAAATTTTTACATAACCTAAACCGCAATAAATGAGTGAAAAAAATAAAACCTTTAAAAATATATAAAAATAATAAATTACATATATTTTTTTAACAATAAACTTATAATATAAATATCATAACATATAAAAAAATCCGTCAAAGTGCTTGCTTTGCAAGCATTATAAGGGTTTCTCAGATATTTTCATAAATATAATGTATTAATACTATACAATCATACTTATATTTAATATTCTACGCCTCGCTTCAATCGCCTATATGTTAGTATTTGTCGATACCTAATTTTAGAAAAAATAAATAAGTTATAACATAATGTTCCACGGCTTGCTACGCTTGCGTTTCAGTGTATCAGAAATCATTACCTAATTAAGAATCTACACTGAAAAGATAACAAAATATATAAGTGCTCATTTCATTTGTATGTTTGTTATAAGCAAATTTCGCAGGGTAAAAATATAATTTTACCAAATATACTAGGTCTCATTTCGCTCGCCTATTTGTGTCTGTTAGTACTGATTTTAGGAAAAATAATTATAATACAACATGAAGTTCTAGGGCTCGCCATTATGTGTTTGCTTATCAGTTCCTTCTTATAAGTATGGAATAAAAAAAAATTATACATATACATTGAGGCTCGCCATTATAAACTTGCTTGTTACTAGCCAATTTAAACTATAAATTCAAACTTTTATTAAATATTATGGGCTTGCTTCGCTCGCCTATATATGTTTGTTGTCGCTACCTAATTTTAGAAAAAAATTTAAAACGTAAAATAAAATTCAAGGGCTCGATCGCTCGCCATTATGTGTTTGCATATCAGTACCTACTTAAGAGTATATAATAAAAATAACCATACAATACTAGGGCTCGCTTCGCTCGCCTTTATGTGCTTAGTTGTCAATATCTACTTTAAGAGAAACATTTAAAACAAGGCATGAAATTCATGGGCTCGCCTTTTTGTATATCTTTATCAGAACCTAATTTTATAGCATAGAGTAAAGAGATAACATGATATTCTAGGGCTCGCTTCGCTCGACTTTAGGTGCTTGTTTGGTACTAGCCAATTTAAAAGTATAGAATCAAACTTTTACATAACATTCTAGGGCTCGCTTCGCTCGCTTAATAACTTTGTTCGTCGATACCTAAATATAAAAAAAAATTAAAACATAAAAGAAAATAAAAGGGCTCGCTTCGCTCGCCTTTATGTGCTTGTTTATCAATACCTACTTTAAGAGAAACACTTAAAACAAGGCATGAAATTCTAGGGCTCGCTTCGCTCGCCTTTATGTCATTTTTTGGGGTTTCGATATTTTTGGCGGGTGTAATAGCCGCCATTTTGAAAAAGCGATGCATATTTGTGTTCTAACCATCGGTACCTACAATACATGTGGGGTATCAACCACATGATTTTTCAAAAAAATATTTATTTTTTGCGAATGTGCGCATTCGCTCATAAATCGACAGATGCACGTGTAAGATAGTTGGCTATATTTTTCCTGTTGTTGGATAAAATAGTTACACATGTATAACAAATTTGAACTTCCTAGCTGTTGTAGTTCCTGAGCTGAGAAATCGGACAGACGGACGCTCGACAGAAAGTATAAGGGTTTCGAAGATTATCTTCGAAACCCTAAAATATACAATGAAATTGAGAGATATAAAATTAATTTGAAAACATTGAACAATATACAAATATATATATATATATATATATTATATATATATATATATATATATATATATATATATATATATATATATATATATATATATATATTATACTATATATATATATATATATATATAATATATATATACATTTTTAACATTCAGCCCCTCCGAAATTAAATCCTGGCTACGCACTGGTCACAGATATACTTGCCGTATTGACTCGATGCTTAGTATAATTATTTCTTACACAAAGGTATAGACTTGCACCATATTTTAACTCAATGGGATAATTTTCTGATTTTTTACAATTTTTTACAAAACGTACACAAGTCTTTCGATAGAAATTTAACTAATGCTAATAATGAGATAAAACATTGCCCATATGTTTGGCTTATCTATGACTACATGCATGCCAAATCTCAACTAAGTCACATCATTATTTCACGTTTTATGAATTTTCAATATTTTCATAAAATAGTTGAAAAGAGCTAGAAATAGTTAAGAAGGTTAGTTAATTTCTCTAACCTAAATACACTGGGAGCTGCGATGATAACAGACATACTCACGCACGAACACACACATCTTTGCAAAAAGTACTCAGGAGTCCTTAAAACACCTGAAACGGATAATTTAAGTGACATTCCGGATTCTGATTTTTTAGCCAACACAGTACTTTTCGAAGCAATACAATGGTGTACACTTAAGTAAAAATACTTAAACTACTTTTCCTATATACATAGGGTATAAATGAGGGTACCTCGGACCTTTTCCTTATCTCATCGGATTCCCTACGCTCATCCTCTCTCGCTTCGCTCGTCCTCAGATAAAAAATACATCCGTTTCATTCTTAGCGGCCACCTATTTAGAAACTGACCACACTCGATGCGGTTTGACTTTTATGACTAACAAAAATCATAGATATACTTATCGTATTAAAATTAAACTTAGTGCACCTATTTATCACATGAAGTAAACATTGAATTTAACATTTATCACTTGTACAAAATTTCAACTGAATTGTATTATTTTCTGATATTTAACGAATTTTTAAAAACTGAACACAAGCCATTTTATAAAAATTGAAGTAATACTGATTATAAAATAAAACCACGGAAGCCTTTACAACACCTAAAACGAATAATTTCGGTTTCATCCCGGTTTCGGATTTTTATTGCCAACACAATACTTTTCCCTTATACCCAAGGTATAAATGAGGAAAAGTAAAAATCTATCAATTTATCCATATTTTCATTCAAAATAAAATCGTGTAACCATGTAACAATGTGCGGAATTAAAATTATTGTAATATTTAATAGTAGTTTAACAAACTACTATTAATAGTAGTTTGTTAAACCCGCCACACAATTCTTACATATATATTGCCAACTAAACTTGGATTGCCATTTTGTGGTATCACCTCTCATCAACTACTTGTATCGATACGTTCATGCCGTTTATTTTTCTTTATCCGTTAACATCGGCAATTTTGTGAATAAATCATCTAACATTGGTTATGGGCCCAGTGTAACATTGTGTTTAGTGTATATAAAAATAAATTTCGAGCTTTTTTTGAAGAAATTTCGGGAAACGAAATTGTAAGATCGGTGCCCAAACCCGACGGGGCACCGAAAGTCTACCCAGTGGCTTCTCCAAAAACTCGAGAGTTATCCAATTAAATGCTCTAAAGACATTCTTAAGATATATTAAAGGGACAACTAACATAAGCCATTATTACAGCGAAGGACTTAATAAGATTTGTGGATATGTGGATGCAAATTGGAGAGATAGAAAATCAAATCATCGTTCAACTAGTGGTTATCTATTTACTTTTGGAGGCAATACAGTACTATGGAGATCAAAACTTCAAACTTCAGTGGCACTATCTACTTGCGACTCTGAGGTTACAGCTATTGTTGAAGCCTTAAAACAAGGGATTGTTCTTAAACATTTGTTTCAAGAACACTTGAAACAAACGTACACTCAAGAATAACTCATCATCTATTGTGACAATATATCTGCTATACATCATGGCAAGAATGGTGTTACTACGGCAAAGCTCACCACATTGTACGACAAGTATCATTCATTCACCAAAAATTGTGTAGCAAAAATTTTAATTTAGTTTTCATCCCCACAGATAAACAGGTTAGTGATTTTTTTAACTGAATCTGTAAGTAAAGTAAAAATTCAAAACTCATTAAATGTTCTAAATTTAAAGTTATATCTAGACATCAGTTTAAGACGTGTTAATTCTTTTTTTTTGTTATCTTAAAAGGATTTTTTTTTATTTTAAAGTGGTAACGTAAAGTTTATTTTTTTCAGTTTATTACTATTTAAAATTACGGAGGAATGTGTTGTATAATTTTTAATAGAAGTTTGTTAAACCCGCTACACAATTCTTACATATATGTCGGCAACTCAGCTTGGATTGCCATTCTGTGTTATGAACTCTCATCACTACTTGTACCGGTTCGTTTATTCTGTTTATTTTTCTTTATCCGTTAACATCGGCTATTTACGAATAAATCTGCTAACAAGAGTAAATATAATTATGAATAGTTTATAGTTTTTAATATTTTAATACTTTAAAACAATAATTAACATTTTTGAACTGACGTCACTTTAAAAGAGTTTCGATACATCGTATTAATAAATGTAGCGTAAAAAATTATTTGTATCATTCGATACATTTCTATACCTAATAGATCGAAAAAACTATTTTTTCGATAAGGAGGAGAAGGAGGAGAGGGAGGTGGATGCGGTGCCTGAGCGCTCCTTTTCCCCCTACTCATTTACGTTAAGCAGCATTCAGCAAGTTCAGTGCCTGGACGGGTGACCGCTGGGAACAAATCGAATGTATTTGATGATCGAGGACAAACGAATCGAGTCCGAAGACGTGTCCCAGAATTAATTTGGTAACAGTTATATTCTGAGGACGGGTGAAGCCAGTCCGAAGTAGTTAAAGATGAGCATAGAGAATCCGATGTGATGAGAAAACCCGATTTTTTTTTTAAATTAACTTATTAAATTTAAGTTTCTGGACAGTATTCCTCTGAGCTATTTATTCAATAGCAAGGTTCTAAAATAATACAAAAACTTTCCGACATTTCAATATCTTTTAGATAAAAAATTCAATTTATTCGTCTTGTTATATAAACGAAAAGAATATAACGATACTCTTTGAAAAAAAGTTTATAAAAAAAGAGTGAAAAGGAGTCGAAAGTTTAGATGCAAAGATCCGACCCCAAGCTCCTTTTCGGCAATTTCTCTTTAGCTGAAAATTTCTCTTTGGCACAGCCAAAACTCCATCCATGCACATCTTACCAATTGGTCTAACCTCAAAGAGAACACGACTTGCCATTTCTATAGCGATTCTCTCCTTATCTTTTATCAGCCAAAAATGTTTTATATTTCACAGTCTGGTTACTCTCTTGAATAAACATTACCTTTTTTATGAATTTTTATGAATTCGAGCAGGCAGGCATTTCCTTATTATAGGGACCTGGAGTTATACCACTGTGTATTTTTTATCGTAAATTGATTATATATTTAAAAAAATTAATGAATTTACTTCAATTATCTAACCTAAATGACCTATCACGAGTGTGACCCGAGACAGGACACAGCAATAAGGCCGTATAATTTGACCGTAATTAGACGTCGAAAGTAAATTTTGTACCTTTCAACTAACCACTTAATTTATTTTTAAGAACTCTATACATTTACTATTTTTTTTTATATAGGATGATAAAGATGAAGGTCTTCCTGAGGTGTCTGCGTCAATAAGGAAGAAGAGTACGAAATTTCCTTATCATGAAAACTAGTGGTGGCAATAGGATTCCACACCACTTTGGCATTGTCAAAGTTTACGTCAGGGAAACAGGTAGACTCATATCTTCATATTTAGTCAGGCACATCAAACACGCCATAGATAACAAATGATCGCAGAGTATTCTTGATATAATTAATTTCGAGAAAACTGAGATGCTAGAGAATGTTTCTCGATATCGAGATAAACTCTTCAAAGAAGCTATAGAGAGTAGAGTAACATAAGGACACGGGGTAGAAGATCTCCAACACATAGACACCGCTTATCTCATCACTACGTGTCTCAGTTGAGACCCTTAGTCACGTCATCCAACGGTAATCCTTCATCAGTCTGTAGATCAACAAGGAAGGACATCCCTTCACAATCCTCAAGTGTGTAAGGCCATCAAACCAAGACACCTGGACTTACTAACCAGTAAGTAAATAAATTATTTATTTATTTTTTACAAAGAAAAAACATTCCTCTGCAGACGACAATTCATTGGAGGCAAAAAAAATAAAATAGAAATATACATATACATAAAAAAAATCGGATACGGGGTACCTCAGAACTTTTCTTATTACATCGGATTCGCTACGCTCATCTTTCCTGTTACTTCGCTATACAATACAATTCAGCTTCGCTTGTCCTTAGATAATAAATACATCCGCTTTATTCTCAGCGGTCACCCATACAGCACTGACCACACTCAATGCTACTTAACGTTTATGATCCAAATAAAATAATGGATATACTTGCCGTATTGACGCGATGCTTAGTATAATTATTTCTTACACAAAGGTATAGACTTGCACCATATTTTAACTCAATTGGATAATTTTCTGATTTTTTACAATTTTTTACATAACGTACACAAGTCTTTCGATAGAAATTTAACTAATGCTAATAATGAGATAAAACTTTTCAGTTTAACAGTTGCCTTCTTGAGCTCGAAGTGTCAACATCGTGCTCCGTGTTTTATTTTGCTTAAAAAGTGTTATTTTAGATTTTTTGAGTTTTGTTAAGTTTAACTTGTGCAGTTTTATTTTCTTTTTAAGGTTTTTAAAGTTATTTTAATTTCTACCGGGTGGTTTTTTTGTTTTTGAGTTTTTAGACAACACGTGGTCGAGCACGTGGTTTTACCACGAGGAAGGATGTTTTTTTGCTGGTTTTCAGCAATTACGTTGGTAAGTGTTTGTTTTTTTTAAACGCTGAACCTACCGCCTCATTGAAGGTGGATTAAGCAGCCTTCCCTGCAATTTGGAGCTTTGTAGCTCTAAAATTAGAGCTACAATTTCAAATGTTTGGATCACCTGGTATCCGGGTACCAGATCTACATAGGAGCTCACTCGGACCGGACGACCACCGAGTGAGCGTCCGAAGAACTTAAAGACATTTTTCAAAGTCCCGAGCCTCTTTCGGTTAAGGACTTAAAAAATTTTTGAACATGTGGAAGAGTTTTTTTTTCATCGGGACGTCGAGGGTGAGGTCCCGCTGGTCGTGGTGTGCTCAGCCTCCATCGACTAGGGAACTTTAACTTTCTTTTTCATCTGAGAAGAGGACGAAGGGGTGCTGGTGCTGGTCCATTTGACTGATCTGGCTTGAAGGACCAAATCAAGTGAGTGGTAGCAGAAGGGCGATGTCTTCGTCAAGTTCGGGAGAGGAGGATCCCGACGCTTTGTCCACCCGAACGGACCCAGGCGGGGCATTGTATGTCTTTCCCGTTCTTAGGCTGCGGGGTGGTATGCCGCCCACAAACGGGCGAAGAGGATCGTCGGAAAGGTGGAGTATAAAGAAGAAGAGGCTCCTTCCTTCGAGGGATTTACAGTGACCAAGGTCATTTATCAGCAGCAGCAGCAGGCGGCTGTTGAGGCGATATCGGAGTTGTCAGAGTATGTCTTCTAATGGGGCTCCGAAGGCGAAAAACCCAAGTTGCCCAGGGCAGAATTTGCCAAGGGAATGAGGTTGGTCGCCGCAGTTAAAAAGATAGTCTGGCCAGTATAGCCATGGAAGTCGCTTGTATAACGAGCGATGCTTAGGCTGCAGGCCTCCAACTGGAGGCCTCGAAGCAGCTGGGCTCTCTTAGAAGAGAGGTGGACGACCTTCGTAGAAGGTCGTCTAAACAATCTGATAAGAAGCCCAGCCCAAAGGGCCCCGAGTCAGCCTTGGCCGATAATGGCGGAGATATTAGCTCGGGGTCAGAGCTCAGTTGTCGAGAGAATTCTACCAATGCCTCTAGCCCGGAGTCGGGTTTGGCAACTTGGTCACAAGTTGTGGCCAAGAAAAAGAAGAAGGTGAAGATGAAGCCAGGACCCAAACCGGGGCCTAAGTCTAAACCTGCTCCTAAGCCTGTGCCAGGTCCCAAATCGGGGCCTAAACTTAATCCTTGAGACCCGCCAGGTAGGAAAGTCTTGCCGGACATTAATTGCGCGGTGATTATAGCTCCCAGAGAGGATAACAAAGAGTGTCACTCACACGAAAAGTTGAACGTGCTGATTAAAAAAGAGCTCAAGCCCAAACTAGTAGAGGCTGGGGTGGTAGTAGAGGCTGGGGTGGTAGTAGAGGGCTACGTGACTAGACGTATGTCTGTCGCCTATACTATTATAGGGAAGACTATGGACGATAGGGATAAGATCCTCGGTTGTTCGCATTAGGAAAAATGCGGATTAACTGCTTCCCTTCCTAAGTTTAAGGGGGAGAAGATCGTCATAGTCGGGTTAGATAAAACCGTGGAGGGTGATTCCTTACTGGCAGAGTTGTGGGATAAAAACCTAACTAAGTTAGGTTTTGAACGGGGTAAAGTGCAGATAGTTCTTAGGCACCGGATGCTGTGCTCTTGGATACACCAAGATGTGGTGAGACAGGTATTGGAGGTACCTGCTGAGGTCAAGCAGGCTCTTCTGAAGAAAGGGTCTGTGAGGATAGAACTGTCCTGCCTCGAAGTTAGGAGTCTAAGCCCAGTAGTAAGATGTTACCGGTGTTTACAAATCGGTCACGCGTCGAGTAAATGTTGATATAAAAAAGAGGTTATCGGATGTGCCCATTGTTCTGACGTGGGTCACATTGCAAGAGACTGCCCGAGGAAAGGTAAGCCATCTAAGTGTGGTCCCTGCTACTCCAAGGGCAGGCCTTACAACCACAGTATTCGGGACACTTCATGCCCCGAGTACAAGAAAGCTTTAAGCAAGAGGTCCGGCAAGCGTTCTTCCCTCTAAGGACATGCTGTTAGTAGTTCCCTTCCTTGAAGGGGACTACTGTCCAGTCTGTAAGGGAAGATTCTTTCTGAGAGCTGGCGGAACAGATGGCCTTATTCGTCACTGTAAGGAAAGGCATCCCGACACACCTGTTAAATGGGTGTGTAGCAAGTGTGACAGAAAATTTAATCAATATTTGAGTTCTTGTATCCACCATGGGCAGTGTAGAGGACCTGCTGCGGAAGAGCCTCTACTGGAATTTCCATGTGGAGTGCCCGACTGTAGTAGGTCTTTCGACACTAAAATAGGTCGTTCTCTTCATCTCAGAAGTGTACATGCAGAGGTAAGGGAGGAGGAGAAGCTCCATGCAAAGGTGGGCAAGGAGGTTGACAGGCGTCTGGTCTGGACCCCTGATGAGTTGCGTATCTACGATAGGGAGATGGCTCGCAATTATCCCTCCCGTGGATATGCGGCTAAAGTGGCTCTTTGTCTTCCTTCGAAGACCCAGGTCCAAATAAGGGAGAAAGCACGGAACTGGAAGCCTCCACAAGCCAGCCTGTTACTCCACCTCCTTCTGGTACGGAAGAGTATGAAAGGGGTGCATCCACTCTTACTATCCTACTATCCACTCTAGTAGTGGGTGTTTCGTCAGCCAACTTAATTGTCCTGGCAACGAAAGTCTTAATCCTGGGGTGTCTGAACACAGTAGTGACCAGACTGGTGTCCAACATAACAGTGGAAATTCTAGTCCTGACCCTGATCCTGAACCTCCTGCGGGTGGTGATAGTGGCTCTGTGGAGGATTGGAAATCAAGGCTTCTGAGGGCAATCTTGGATGTATCAGTGACCTCTTCGGAGCCTGCGGCGCTGGATATCGATAGAAATATCGTATCCCTCGCCAGGAGGATCCGTATAGGTGTAGCGATCGATACGTCTGAGATTGACTCTCTATCTTTGAGACTAAGCTGTTTGCTAAAGACTACAAGACAATCAAATCGTGTAGTAAAACCTAAGCGAGGTAAGATTAGGATCCGTAATGGTAGAAAGGTTCGGATCTTTCTCATGCTAAATGCCAAAACTTATTCAGGGATGACCCACGTGAATTGGCTAGAATCGTCGAGGAGAACGACATGGAGGTCCTTGTGCCAGTGGTCCATATCCCATCTCTGACTGATCAGACAACCACCTTATTAGAGGGCTAGCACCGTGTTAAATAAACACGGAGATGAAGGATCGCCTTGTTCGACGCCTCTCCTAATTTTAATATTCAGGTCACCGGTATTTGTTTTGAAGCAAGTACTCATACATGGACATGACCCTAGATATAACATCGACAGGCATGCCCGCAACTTCCAAAGCAGTTCTAATGGCTCTGTGAGGGACCGTATCGAAAGCTCGCTTGATATCGACCACCAAGAAAACCAAATCCTTCCTATACTTGTTGGCGGATCTTATAGCTTCATCTTATAGGAAACTATTCTCGAAAGTGCTGTTCACAGACATGAAACTTTTCTGTCTCTGGTTGAACGTAATGCTAAACATAAGTCTATCACAGATCAAACCAGAATAGATTCTAGCCAACATAGATCCAATCGTAATTGGGCGATTGTTCCCAACTAAGGTTGGATCTATGCCAGCCTTTGAAAAATCTTTATTGCTCTTATTTACAATATTCATACACAGCAGTTTTTTAAGAATTATTTAGAGCTCTTCAGTAACAACTTGATTTTTGTTGTTACTGGTACATGTGTTATTAGTGGAGCTACCTGCCCTCAGCTGCAGTGTCTTCATGTTGTTTAGCGTTACAATTTGCATTGTTATGTAAACATTCCTTTTTTTTTTTTGAAAGAAAAAACTTAAAATAAAAATACCTTTAAATAGATGTATAAAAAAGAAAAAAATTGCCTTTATGTGAGTAATGATTAAAGATTTTATTATCTTTAATCCTTACTTATATATTAAGATATATTGTCTTAATATTTATTATCTTATAAATGAAAATTACCTTTGAAAAAATGTATTACAAAAGAAAAAAATAGCCTATATGTAAGGAATGATTAAAGGTTTTAATTATCTTTAATCCAAACTTACATATTAAGATTTAATATCTTATCAGGTGTGTGTGTTGTCTTTGAGGTGACACATTGACTATAGGTAACCTACTAATGAAAATAAGACTAACCTATAATTGACCAATTTTTTTTTAAAAACTAAAAAATACAAAAAAAAAAAAATAAATAACTAAAATAGAGATAAGACTTTACTATTACTGACAAATGAAAAGGTCATTTTATAATTTTAATTTTTGAATTGATTAACTCAGAGTTTTCAAGTAGCCATGACTGGAGCTTTTTATATTTATTTTTGTTGTTACTTCTTCCTGTTATATTAACAGGAATAACATTATATATTTTTGGTCCAATGTATAGAAAACTATTTTGAAAAATAGTTTTATTTACTTTGGGAAGTTTTAACATGTTAGCTGATTTATTGCGCGTTGAGCGCTCATATTCAATAGTATTAAATGAGCTACTTATCTCAAAAAATTCCCTAAGGACTTTGTAGACAAATAGATATTGCAGCGGAAGAATATTTAATTTTTAAATAAAGGATCGGAATGTGAAAATCTGTTTTGACCTGAAATGATTCTAATTGCATGTTTTTGAGCGATGTACAGTTGTTGTTTCGAAGTTGCGTATGCATCTCCATAAACAGCTAATGCGTATTGAATCTTTGAGTGAATAAAAGCAAAATAAATTGATCTTAAAGATTCTGAATTTAGAATCTTTTTTAAGTGAAACATTTTACATATAACAGCTCTACAGTATTTATTTACTTTCTTAATATGCTCTTTAAAGGTTAAGCCAATATCTAGAGTTAAACCTAGATATTTTTGTTGATGAGTTCTCTCTATTGTATGGAGACAAAGGCAGGAGGCAAGGGGTGAGTTGAGGCAATCAGCACCATGATATTTAATGGGTGTTTTATTACCAGGTAGGTTAAACTGAGTTGGGTTAGGAGTAAAATTTAAAATTTTTGTTTTCTCAGTATTCAGATGCAGTTTATTTTTAGTAAAACCAACCTTTGAGGAGAATAAGATCTGATTCTATTTGGTTATTTAAATTGTCATAACTATCTGCACTATAACTCAGGGCTGCGTCATCACAGAACACTGTTATATTACCTGCTAACCGACCATTACACAGGTCATTACAGTAAATTAAGAACAAAGTACTTGAGAGAACGCAACCCTGAGGTACTCCATGCTTCACTTCTCTCCATTCACTCATAATGTCATTGATTTTGACCGCCTGAACTCTACCCTTGACCGCCTGAACTCTACCCTAGATACCCTTTGGAATCAACACTGTCCGGTTTTCCCGCCAATTTCGAGGATAATGTCCTACTACCAACAACATCATGTAGAACCTAGCCAACAGACCATAAACAATAGAAAAGCCTTCTCTTTTGACAATATCAGGTCTACCAGCACTAGAACGGGATATCCGTTTTACTCTCGCTGAAACCTCGTCAGGACTAATAGGCGTCCAGATGTCCTCTGGGGGCACTAAGCGATCAGCTAATGGCGGATGCCACTCGCATCTCCCCTCAGTGTCCCACAGTGGACCGTAGGTCGAAAGAACATCCCCTTGCGAGAATGCCGATCTCCGTCTATCATCCTGGTGTTTAACAATCCAATTCTTGCTTAAGGATCCGGTTTATGTTTTATAACTTGAGCAATTACTTAATTATCAAGCACTACTAGTAACTCATTGTTCTGTATTTTTCAAAGGGTACGAGCATAAAACTAGGCATAAAACTATGCCTCAAAAATTGGCAGTTCGCACCATTATTTAAACTAGTTTAATACTCAGTTAGTTTTATGTTTAGATTCTTTAAAGGTTTTAGCGCATTTCTTTGAAAAATACAAACAAATGTGACTAGTAGAGCTTGATAATTTAAGTAACTGCTCATGTGTTAAAGATTAAACTGGATCCTTTAACAAGAAATGGATAGGTAAGCACGGAAACACGCATTCCAAAGGAAATTCACCCGATTTGCGGAAAGAAAGAACAACTAGTATGCACCACTGCAAGTGTTACGCAACGCATTGACAAAATGTCAATACCTGACTTGGCAACCCAGTACACATCATATCGTGTCCAGTGTACTATTAATAGGGTGCAGAGCTCGATGGTATCAAGTCATATTTATCTGCAAGCAGATTATTTTCTTCTTCAGAACTAAACTACTGTAAGCTTATTATAAATATAATATTACGCACAGGATCATACCATAAGCTTCTTATAAAAGATTATAAATATGATAGCAGACTAAAACTCCCTTTACCGTTAAAACTTGCTTCCAAATTGCTTTAAAGCTAATTCTTTCACATTGGAAAATCCCAAAGTATAAAAGATCAAATCAAAGTTACTAAACTAAAGGTTGCTTAAAAATACAGTTATGAGAGAAAAAATCGGGTACGGGGAACCTCGAACCTCTTTTCCTTATCACATATAATATAATAATAAATTTATTTTCTAATTTTTTTTTATAATATTTTTTTCTATTTAGTTTAATGAACTATTTACAAATTTTAAAATAATAAAAAAAATACAATACGATAATCTTCTTAATTTTAATGAAAAAACAAAAGATGAGCCTCCTCAAGGCAAATGCCAGAGGGAGGAGGCTGCCTGTAAACCTTTGCATAGGCTTTGTTTGCAACACACTTTCATTATTGACACAATATAATTGTGCGAGAGACACCAAGGAAATGTAACAAGCAAAATGCAATGCTACATCTGGGAACTGTTCCATCATTCGACATTTGTCATCATTGATGACTCGACATAATGTCATGTCCCACTCTGTTTCGTTACGTCTAACTCACCAGGGCGCCGACAGAGCCTGAACGAAACGTGAGTGGACGTAACGAAACAGAGTGGGACATGACATTATGTCGAGCCATCAATGATGACGAATGTCGAATGATGGAACAGTTCCCAGATGTAGCATTGCATTTTGCTTGTTACATTTCCTTGATGCCTCTCGCACAATTATATTGTGTCAACTATTCATGTTTTGCAAAACTTGGTAGTATCAAAATGATACATTTTCATTATATTCAACGATACTCACTATAAGATGTAACTAACATTTATTTATGTCAATATTAAGCTGTACTATTAATAGTTTTATTTGATTTTCTGAAACATTTAGGTAAAGTTAAATAACAAATAGAAAGATTTATATCAAATTATAGAAATGTTAGAGCTTATTATGTAAGCTAATCTTAGATATATATAACTGCCAAGAGTCATCTTAGTTATAATGAACTGAAAAATATTGTTTTCTAAATCTTATCACCATAGATAGATTATACAGACAAAAACGAAATGTATACTATATATAAAAAATATAGAACTCTGTACCTAATATAATAGGATTCACTTGGTTCATCTGCCCTACTTGGAACTCGCTTCGCTCGTCCTTGGATTGTAAATACATTGGTTTTTGACAATCAATGATGCATTGAACTTCTATAGCCCCACAAAAATCATAGATATACAAGTTATATTGAAACGAAACTTGGTGTACTTATTTATTTCGTAATGGCATAGTAATATGGGGGGGGGGGTAGTAACTACCAGGCAAGTAGGCCACAGCTCCCTAAGATAGTGTTCTACTCCTTTTAATTTCAAGTGTAGGTATAATTTCATCTAATCTAGACAGAAGAGCCGTGAATTTCTATGGTTCCTCTCATGCATTTTTCAAGCAATCTGGAGTTAAGAAGCAATTTTGGTTGTCTGGAGTAATCAGCGAGTAAACCTTCTTGTCATAGTCTACATTTTAATTACGATGTGTGACATTGATTCTGCACCATACTAACAAATGGCAACCCACAAAAAGTCATGCGTTTAACCCTGTCTTTTTTTTATAACAATATTCTCGCGACCGCTTTGTAGTAAGGAAACGCCTGGTGTAGTAATCGAGTTTATTCTAAACAGGTTTAAAACCGAGTAAACACTGGGAAGATCACAAATTTAAATATACAACCTCCGTCTAACCCTTATGTATAAACAGAAAGATTAATTTTTAGGAGGTAAGGGGGTATTAGTATAACACGGGATTGAGTCTACCCTTTACCTGGTTAAGAGTTTAAAAGACCCTACATTTAAGGCCAAACTCGATGAATATAAAGTTTGAGAAGTCGTGGTCTTATTCTTTACTTGAAATTAGTTTCTTTATTAAAACGCTTTTGATCTTTCATCCGAATTATGGAAAACGGTTACGACTCGTACTTTGTTAAGACAAAACCCAATACTTCATTGTCACCGGACTATATAGTTAGGTTAATGAACCATTTTTATTACATCATCTTTTTCAGTGAATCACAACTCATAATAAGACAAATTAAAATATAATGTGAAAACATATATCAAGGTATAACTGCTGGTTTCAGATTAGAAGGACTTATACAAGTTTTCTCATGCAAAACATCATGTAATAACATGATTTGAGTTGAGATACAAGGAATTCCACCCGTAACGAGTAGAGGTACAAGGAATTCTATCCGTAAAGAGTAGAGGTACAAGGAATTCCATCCGTAACGAGTAGAGGTACAAGGAATTCCACCCGTAACGAGTAGAGGTACAAGGAATTCCATCCCGTAACAAGGAATTCCACCCGTAACGAGTAGAGGTACAAGGAATTCCACCCGTAACTAGTAGAGGTACAAGGAATTCCATCTGTTACGAATAGAGGTAAAGGAATTCCATCCGTACAAGGAATTCCACCCGTAAACGAGTAGAGGTACAAGGAATTCCATCCGTAACGAGTAGAGGTACAAGGAATTCCATCCGTAACGAGTAGAGGTACAAGGAATTCATCCGTACGAGTAGAGGTACAAGGGAATTCCATCCGTAACGAGTAGGGTACAATGAATTCCATCCGTAACGAGTAGAGGTACAAGGAATTCCACCCGTAACGAGTAGAGGTACAAGGAATTCCATCCGTAACGAGTAGAGGTACTAGGAATTCTACCGTAACGAGTTGGTATTCTTATCGAGGTTTTAGGAAAACTTTGTTCATATCTCAGCGATTTAAAGCTCACTATTTTTTAACAAAAACTTTATAAATAACAATAACTTAATAACTGGGGTTTGTTGAAAAATTGATAATCCTACAAGATACCCCTAAAAGTTTTCAACTCTTATATTCTTTACAAAAATTATTTTTTCTTTAATTGTCTTAAGACATAAGTGTGAGGTTTAATCAAAAGTGGCTTCTACATTTTGGATTTATGTTGCTCGAGAACTTGCTAATCTGTCGCGCAATAATATAAATTTTATTTTAAAAGTTCGTCGACAGTTTTAAAAGTTGTTCTTTTGAAACTCTTTGATTGCGAGCTTCTAAAGGAGCCTTTTTACTCAGGTTTTAGTTCTTATCTTTTAACAATTTCAGATCAATATTTAAATACCCTGGTGGCTTAATTAGCTGATACAATTAGTTACCGAAAAAGACTTTTAAGAGGAGCGATGTAATTTTTAAGAACTACGATTCAATTTCTAGGGAAGTAAAGAATGTATAAGGCATGATGCGGTACCCTAGGATTTCAGGTAACAAGATCACCATTGGCTTGGCTTGGTATGCTCACCAAAATACGCCTGCGCCTCTTTACCCCTTGGATAAGCAAACCGTAATTTTAATTTAACGAATAATCAGTTAGTTTATAAATTAATTCTTTTTTTTAATAAACTAACTAAGACGATCAGTTTACTTGAATCATGTAGTTCAATTTTATGTAACTATTTAATAAAGTTTATGGTGTTTAGCAGATTCATTAAAATTATACTCTGAAAGTGATGGAAATGTTTCTTTATACTAATTACCGGTAAAAATAATCCATCTAGCGTGGTCAGTACCTGGATGGGGTTTCCGTTGGATAAAAAAATGCTTTTACTTTTTGAAGCGTTTTTGAAGAAGTACTGCAATATAAATTATAAGGTATTCATATTTTGAGGATGAGCGAAGCGAGTTAGAAGTGATAAGGACGAGCGTGGTGAATCATTTAGTGACAAAATTTTGGAACACCTGATTTTTTTACTTTATCTTGGAAAATTTGCTTTACTTAAATACCGCCAATACTACTTGATAAGGGCTAGACTGTGACCAATGGTCTTTAAGATAATGATCACTGAGTAACCGTGAAACGGCTGCGGCCGTGGGCGATATTGACCAAGAGAGAACTTAAGCTAATATTGAGTTTTGAAGCCTCTTAGATAATTTAAAAAATAGTTCAGGTTTGAGGATTGTATATACAGAGGTTAAGAGTATTTATTAGGAACGTAGAAGCGTTCCGCCCCACCAAGTCAAGAAGAAACGATAAAATACCCCGCTAAGTAAGTAAAAAAAGTCAAAACCCTATTAAAGCTGCCAGTGTATACTATGCTGTACGCAACAAAGTAGGGTTTTTGAGGGTCTGTAGCGTATAAACAGCTATATGTACATGAATAATATTGTAATATCATTACAGGGCGTGCCTTGTTAATCAAAAATATAAATAAAAATTGCCCAAATCGGGCAAGCAGGAGTGGAGAAAAAGAGGTTTGAAAATGGCATTTTTAACGAATTCTTATTCTTCCTGCACTTTTTGTTGACGCACC